>JACGTP010000041.1:0-166436 GCA_023678845.1 Mischocyttarus mexicanus | reverse complement strand
AGATAGCCCAAGGTTTAAAGAAGATTTTGATGTAACTTAGTCATGGTTAAGGTAAGGATCAGTATGGGTTGCGTCAAGGTGAAGTAAAAAATAGTTAAGGTTCTTTTCAGTGAAAAATTTCAAAATGTCTTAATGTTCATATGACATATCACCTTACAATAATATAGTAAAATAAAAATATATATAAATCTTTTCATGGCCATATTTTCTTAAATAGATCCATAAATGAATCGTAAATCATGAATGTTATAGCAACATCTAGACATACTCTACTTAATCTTGGAATAGTACCTTTATAAAAGGCAAATGGACCCTCTTTTTTCCATACTTGGATAACGCAGTCTATACTGCTTTTATATTTCGATGCCTCCAAACCCTAAAATAAAAGTTCAATTATTAGATTGAAAGTTATTAAGTAAAAAGAAAAAGAAAACAATGAGGAAAGAATTGTTACCCACTTGCATTCTAGTTTTTACGACATCAATAGGCGTGTTCCCGAAAACTGAAGCTGCTCCAGCACACGCACCGAACGCACCGACAACAACCTTAGGAACATTTTTATTATTGTCACCACCTCTGTACCAGTCTTTTAATGTTTCCATTACAAAAAATCGTATTGCTTGATTAGATCCTTGTTTTAAAATAGTAGGCATAACACCTTGGTATACTCCTCTGAATCCTGTTGAACAAAATAACGATATTAAATAATGAAATATAATTGATTTATCTATTCTTGTTAATTAAAACACATACATAGTAGTAATTTAAAGATATATGAAATATATATTAATTGATATTTTAAAAGATTATTTTCAAGGGATTTAAAAATACACACAAATATGGTCAATTATTAATAGGTGTAAAGAGGGAGAAAAATAAGTCTTACTATCTCAATCTTATAAACCTCAGTTTACAAGCGGTATTATCTTTCCTTTTCATCAGCCAAGTTAATATGGTTCAAGGACTAATTCTGTATATACCATTACTCTTATTATTCACTTACAAGATACTTTTACGTATTTCATAATTTTGTAAAAATTGTTATTTAAACCAATTACAAAATTACATATTTTTTTTTTAATAAGATAAAAATAGAAATATGTCAATGACATTTGCATTTCTTAAGAAACAAAGACTCGCTCATAAATATCTTTGTAGATATTATGTAATAATATATATAATTCATTGTACTCGAACTTTGTGTAATAAATTTGGGCCAGGATTTTCAACGCTAACGAAAAGAAGAAACTCATGATAATAAAAATATATAAGTAATATTTATATCATAAAATAAATATTTTTCTTATATAAAGAAATACTATAGAATCATAGAAATGCTCACCATTTTCTTTGACTATCAAACTAACGCCATGAAAAAATCCCTTAAACTTAGGATTAGGCGATCTTTGATCGTTAATGAATTTAACTTTGACAGTTTCCATAGGAGTCACTGCAAAAATAGCTTCACATACACCGGCGCAAAGTCCTGCCAAAAGTTTCCTCTGAGCATTGAGATTTCCATCTGCATCAACTAATCGTTTTTTAACTGACTCGAAAGCACCAAAACGTACTGCTGACTTTGGTATAGAGCCATAGAGGAGAACAGATAGGCCTCTGTATAGTCCTAAGAATCCACGAGATTTTACAGTTTTTGTTACGCAATCCCATATTCCTGTGTATTCTTTGCCAGCTCCACTTTTACCATCCAATTGTAGTTGCGTCTTAACGTATTCAGTTGGATATGTAATGCAAATTTCTATACCTCCTGTAATACCACCTGCCAAGAATGAAGGTTATATCTATTATCAAAATGTTAAATCTATTTATTTAATTAATACAAGATAATATGTGATTAAGTATAAATAAATGGAATGCATACGAAATATACTATAGTAAGTGTATTGATGAGATAGTAAATATATTCTTTCTTATTGAATGGTTAATGCGGTTTCGATCTTTGAACTATCACACCATAGAGAGAGAGCACTACAAAAATTATCTCTCTCTCTCTCTTTCTCTCTTATTGGCTCATTCAATGACCGACACACAACACACGTATAAATCATGCATGTTAATACATGCATATATATCATACCATTTGATAGAGTATTAAGAAATGTAAACTTGTGACAAGTGTCAAAAGTCAATGTTTTTTAAATCAATTTGATAAGATAACAGAAAGTAGAATGAGAAACCGTGCTCTACCTATTATTAAATAAATGAGAAATAAATAAACCACTGTGTACCAGCAATGATTCCTTTGAGACCAATATTAGTAGCACCGGCAGCAGCCGCAACCGAACCATCCTGAAGCCATGATCTTCTTGGGAATGGATTTTTATTATTGCATAATGGTATTAATAACGGTTCTTTTATAAATTGATGCCTTAACCAAACTGGATCCATGGCAATTGCGGTACGATGACGACAACAACACAAGACACTTAATCCTTTCTCTCACTGAAGACGACGAAAACCAAAGTGATCCGATCGAGTCATGTGTCCCCTCGATAAATGATACTTCCACGATTCCCCTTCTTATTTTTCCTCGTCGTACGACTTCCTTTGATCAGTTTTTTTTGCTATGCGCGACCTCGTTAAAGTTCGATATTTCATCGAAACGATTAGGTGAAAAACATAACATTATCTGTTTAATAGCTTTCCTCCTGTATTACCGACGACTTTCAATATTTCTTTAAGAAATTTTGTGACGTATCTTCTTTCTTGCTTACGTATGCATTCATTATAAGAAACTTTGGAATTTCGTAACTATTTTTTAATTACATGTGCACATTGTATTCGTATATTTAATCAATGTTTTATCGTTTTTATGATTAGTTTTTATAAAAAATTAATTCATATATAAGTCAATAATTATGAAAGTGGTCCAAGACAAAATTAAAAAAAATAAGTTTATCAATTATTTTACGTAACATTATTTTAAACTAAATTAATTCAATGTAATTTTTATGATACTGTCAAAAATGAATCAACCAGATAGTAGTTGTAATTTCAACATTATATAGAATTCATTAAATATCTCGAAACAGGAAATATATGACTTAAATCACTTATATAATTATGGGCATATATATATACAATATGAATCTCCTTTTTTTTATTTTATTAGGTGTAAATCTTATCTTATTAAACGTCTCTTATTTGCAAAAGAACATGACACACTTATCTCATTTATATAAATCCCATCATTTCTTTGGATCAGAATGATTTATATTTACAAATGATCCATTTATTTTTATTTAACATAAGATTCACAAACGGCGAGATATATATATATATAATAAATTGTTAAATAAAATATCACTTTATAAAAGTAGTCGTTTTATTGGTCGAAAAATTATAAGAAAAAGAAACAAAAAAATTAAATCGATTAATTGTTTTATATAAATTTCTTCTCTTAACATCAACGCATATTATTTACTACATATTTGTATTTTTATCTTTTTATTCTTTTTCTTTTTCTTTTTCTTAATAAGAAAATTAGGAAATTGGAGTTTAATCTTCGGTTCTAAGCAAAGAAATATATGAAATAAACACTGTTCCTTATCTTAAATAACAATGGTCCATGTTATTTACCATCCAGGTGTGGTATTTGCTAATCTTCGCATACGTCTGAAACATAAATTGAAAATAATTCTCCGAATCAAAGATGCGCCTGTTACTTAATATTGAAATATTTTACCGAGTATTTCTATCTTGATCTCTTATTTTTTTCTCCATTTCCGCATCAGTTAAAGTTTCTAAAAATGGAGCCCACTGATCAGCTTCGGACGGAGGTCTAAATGGTACTTCTACTGTCGGTAACGGCGCTTCAGAAAATGCATACGTTCTTTGGTGCCACGATAATTGACCACGAACGCTTAAAAAGAAATAATATAAATATTAATGTAAAATAAAATAGATGAAAATGATATGCATATAATAAAATTACCTATAGGCAATAGCTGTAACAAATTCTCCGCCGAGTCCTAATTCGGCGCATAATTTCATGGCAAACTTTTCAGGATTATTTTCTTTTTCTGACATGTCCCATTCTACTTGATCTACTAAGGATGTATTACCGACATGTATGTTTAATTTAATGATTACTCTTTGATCGCATTGTTCTTCCAAAATAGTTTCTTGCGGGAACGCTTCTATTTGTTGTCTTATAGCTTGAGCTATCGCAGGAACAAAAGTTAATGGATTCAAATCTAAATCGTCGCATAATACCTCCGCAAATTGTTCCGGTGTTATGAGACTTTCTATAAAAAAAAGAAAAAACCAATAATGTAAATAACCGCAAAGTTTTACCACTTAATTAATTTAATATTTAAGTAAAATCATACGTATACCATTTTTATTCCAAGTAAAAGTATCCCTTAATTTTTGACCTTCTATTTCCATGTCCAAACGTATAGGAACCAACATTTCTTGTTGTGCTGCATTTTCTAAATTGGCAGACGGATCTGTATCGTCGAAACTATAATGGATAAAACAAATATAACTTCTATATTATTAAATCTCTTTAATCTTAAATTAGTATAATTATTATTTACCACAATGGAAATGTTCTGACTTTTTTATTATGAACCCTATTTCGATTGATGGGTGTAGCCTGTGGTACTGCATCTAAATGCGAACTGTTAGGCAAACTTGGAACCCATGCCATTGACTTTTTAGATTTTCCTTCTCTAGGTGCAGGTGGTTCAGTAGAATGCACCGATACAGCTTTATACTTATCATCATTACCTTCAATAATATCTTCTACTTCGCTGGCTCTCAAAAGTGAAACGCTTGAAGCAAGTACATGCTGGCTCAATCCAAGTTCAACTAATTTTTTACGTTCATCATTGGTTATAGACCTTCTGAACATACCAGGGTAACGTTTATACAACGACCCTCGAAAGAGTCGCAAATAATTCCCCACTTCGGAGCCAATACAATAATATTCTCCATTTTCCTCTACTTGAAAACTAATAGGTTTATCTCCGTAAGTACGCAATGCCATATTTATATTTCTTTTTTCACTAAAAAACAAGAACGATATTACTTTTAAACATATCCCACTAAACCTCCTTGTATTAATTATTTCTTATTAATTAAGAAAAAAACAAAACTTTTCTCTCTAAACATATAGAATTAAATTTTTGTAATCAAGAATGCTGTTAAACCAACCACTATCAGATTCACAATATTATATTTCTGTAGATGGCAGAAGGATTGCATTACTGAACTGCCCTCTAGAATTCGAACTAATTACTCGCGCAGCAATCGATAATCAAATCTTATCGATTACCGACAAGAAACATTTTTCAAATCTTACAAAATTTTTATTCCATTTTGTTATATAAAAATGTCAACAATTATAAATTAAGAAAAATGAAATATTAAATAATATAAAATATATGAAATGTTTTAAACATTTTAAAATATAGATTTTTCAAAGAAAATTCACAAGATCGCACCATGTGTAAACAATATGTTCCATCAAATAGAGTGCGCTAGTATTTAGAACTCGTTGAATTAATCGCAATGAAGGAAACTAATATTTTCATCGAAAATAAATACTATACATGAAAACAAAGGTAGAGAGTAATATCGTCGAAGGATGATTGGAAATTTAAAGGCAACGAAGAAAATGCAGATCGCTAAGTTACTAAAGTTGAAAATGTTTCATCTTTGCCTGTCGAGATTGATATCATTTATAATTCTATCTTGAGAAGAAATGAGTTTAAAAGTAAATGTGATCGATTTATATATGGCCGGTTTATATCGATATAAGGAACAAGGGTTAAGGGATCGATAAAAGTACTTGGTGAAAATAGAAAACATTTTCTGTGTCGTTTCTCAGTATGAAAAATGAATAATTGAATTTTTTTTGTTAAAAAGAAAGGGTAAAAAATAAATGGGTAAAGGTACATGTGCGCTTAATCATTTCCCTTTGGTTGCGCATCATTCCTATTAGAGTTTCTATAGATATGTATAAGTGTTGTGTACGCGCAAGTATACTGTCCTCTGGTAATACACACATTTCTTCGATTCGTAAAAAGGGGAGTTTTGTTAGAAGAAACTGCGCAGTGGAGCTGTTGTAACGAATTATAGTAAAAAAAAAAAAAACAAGAGTAATAATAATCGCCTCCCCGTGTGTGTTGCGCGCTTGGTGGTGTAAACGCCGGTAATGAGTGTTTATACTGGAACGACTATAACGATATCGACGACGACGACGACGACGACGGCGACGACAACGTCAACGTCAACGTCAACGATAACGACAACGTCAACGTCAACGACAACGTCAACAACAACGACAACAGCTTCAGCGTCGGCGGTTCTCCTGTCGCCGGATTCCGCTAACGGTTGGATTGAATTTTGTGAAAGACACGCCCGTGCCTCGGCCTCTGACTTTGCCAAGGCTTTCTGTACTTATGTCAGCCTAAATCTACCTGAAAGCGCAAGATCAACTTTGTCTCATCGTGACTTTCTCAAAAAGTTTATCGACAGTTTCTGCGAACATTTTGAGAGTGAATACTTGCGTCGTACTGTTAGGTCCGTCGAGTTCAATCTTTTTCAATTGATGTTAATTTTATTCTACTCCTTTCTATTAATTTAAAAGATAACAATTTAAATTTATTGCAACATTTATCTCTTTGTATGCATATGTTAAGATCTTACATCTATGAATTTCATAATTTCATTCAACGCATAATTAATTGCAACTATTTCAATTTTTCTTATCATTGCATGTTAAAGCTTATGTTCATAAACATTAAATATATTTTCTTCCAATATCTTTAAGAAAATGAAAAGTATAGAAATAATAAGATACATCTATGACAAAATTTTCATTCAATACATTGTCGAATGTATTATTCTATTTTTTAGATCACTAACTGCATACGATGTTCGGCAAACAGCGTTCACTGAGAGAGATCCAAATGTCATATCTCAAAATAATAATGTCCCGATTCGTGCTTCATCGCACGAAGAATTTAGCGATTACTCTGAACATGACGGTGAAACGGTATCGCCTAAACCTGTTCACAAACCTTTTTTCCGCCGATTGTCATTTAAAGGACTTAAAAAAGGAAAGAGTTTCTTTCACAAACAACAGAGTGATGAAGTAGAATTGTCTCATAATGAACACCGTAGAGATAAACATTCGAAAACTAAACTTTCTAAAATTGTTGTCGAATGTAGAAAAGAAGGTATTGTTAATTCTTTGATGGGGGAATACATAGATGGAACTCAGAAATGGGAAAAATCTAGATTGGCATTAATAAAAGCAATCGGAGGTTACATGCTAGAATTTTATTCTCCTCCAAAAGCTGTAAAACCACGCAGCGGCGTTTTTTGTTCTGCAATAACAGAAGCTAGAGAAACCACAGCCCTTGAAATGCCAGATCATGAGAATACATTTGTTTTGAAAACACAAAATATGGAATTTGTAATAGAAGCTCATGATTCTAATGATATGAGATCTTGGTTGGCTACTATTAAATACTGCATGCGTACTATACAGCAAAGTTCTACTACACCTGCATCTGGTACACGAGATTCAATAGCGGACTCCTTAGGACATAGTTCTACTATTGGAATTAGTAGCGAAGGTGATAGATTAAGGGCCAATTCGGCAAGTAAAGGTTCTCGAATAGCATCCAATGAGCCAACTATGGAGGAAGCATTGTCTAATCCACCAGAATTACCTCCAAGATTGCGTATGCAAAGTAGCAGTAATTTGGAACTATGCTCGTCGCAACAAGAAATTGAACAATGTGAGAAATAATATATGTGTTTAACGATCGATTATATTTTAATGGAATGAAATTTCAATTAATTTTTTGTTTCTATTTAGTAGCTACAAATGATGGCGAGTTAGATTTATCGAGTAGCTTACGAGAGTATCCTTGGTTTCATGGTACATTGCCACGTTCAGATGCAGCACAGCTTGTCTTGCACAGTTCTGCTAATGGTCACGGTGTTTTTCTTGTTCGCCAAAGTGAAACAAGAAAAGGAGAATTTGTATTAACATTTAATTTTCAGGGAAGAGCAAAGGTGATCTATTAAAGATTATAAATAAATAATATATCGTTTGTTGGCAATCTTGAAAAGATTGAAGAAAATTGATTCGTCGTCGTTTCTATAGATTCCTTTATATTTATTATTTTAGCATTTACGGATGACATTAAACGATCAAGGCCATTGTCGTGTCCAACACCTTTGTTTTCCTGCGATATACGATATGTTAGAACATTTTCGTCAAAATGCCATACCTCTTGAATCTGGTGGAACTGCAGATGTTACTCTAACAGAATTCGTGGTGGCTAATCCTGCTTATCGAACGACGCATCACCATATGATAGGCGTAATGCAACAGTCGCAAGAAAGGAGACCTCCAATAGCTCCAGAGCCCAGAGAAGTAAGAGTCAGCAGTGGAAGTCTAACTCCTCTTGAATGAGCGCGAGTGGCCAACACCCACAGTCTGAAGTCTGATTTACAGACAGTGAGTAGATAACTAGATAAAGTGATGCGCTCTTTTTCCATTCATCTCATAATTATAACGGCTCTACCAAAATTCGATTTAATTGCATATATAAATTTTATTATATACGTATTGTATATATATATAATTATTATCAATCTCGATTAAAAAACTAATCCTAACATATAAAATTACAATTCATTTTTGGAAATTTCTTCAGATTTAAGTATCTCATAGCGCGCTAATATTTCTATCCGAGAAAAGTAAAAGTTATATATTATTGGAATGTATTATAATATTCTAATAACAACATTTGTTAGCTTAAAAGGAAATGACAGTGGGGCAAAAAAGCTCGCTTTTTCATACAATGATGTATTCTTAAAGCTTCTGGTAAATTACGATCTATTGATTTTTATATTATAAGTTTACACGTTAATTCGTATGTTTATTATATTGTCTTTAACGATAACCAGAAAATTTAAGAATTTGTCCACGAGCATTTATAAGAATATGTAAAATAATTTTTTATAATTAAATTAGGTACACACATATGGAGGTTCTATAAGAACACGTACTGAATCCTTGGAAAGACTGGAACAACTACATAATATTGCAGAGCAACAAGGTTCAACATCGACCACTGGCAGAGCAGTTCAAAATACGTATAGTTTTCTCTGACGATGGATACATTATAATTTTTATCATTAGAACATTTTCTTTCTTTCAGAACTAACAAGGAGAACTAACGTAATTCAGAATTGAAGTACGTAAGTTCTCCTTGTAAAGAAATTTAAATCCTTACCGAATATACATGTTCTATAGATAAATATTTTGAATTAGTATACCCATCTTCAAGAGGCATATTGCATTGTTTAAGATTTCATATTTTGCAAATATCATTTTATTACAATCAAAAGTATGATAATAACTCAATTTTTTTATGTCTAAAGTTAGATGCTAACAATTACGTCGTTTTCTATTAATATGAATTATACATTTGATATCGAGTTTTTCTAATCATAACAATGATTGCAATATTGATCAACTATTCATTTTAAAATAACATATTACACATTCTGCATTATAATAGAATATTTAACTTAAGGCAGCATTTGAAGCAACTTTTGGAAACTTGATTTCATTTTATGAAACATGATTTTTTTAAAGATCATATATATTAAGTGTATAAATCAATTTGGTGCCTTTTTTAAACAATCATTACTTCTGTTCGAATTAAAATTTAAATTTCTTACCGCTCTTGATGATATCTAAAAGAGCATTCTTTTGATTATAAAAAATACCATTTAACATCCTCGGTACGAATTACAAACAATTAAAAAAGTCATAGCTTATCAAAAGCTATCATAATCACTTGCGTCATTGAATGCTTTCCTTATTTTAAATGAAAAAATCGTCTATTGAAACTACTGACATGATTTGTCAAGGATTGTCATTAGGAAGGGATGCTCTAACTTATAAAACGTCCAAAAAGTTCATTTGCCGATCATGAAACAAGACACGCTATTTTGCAATATGACAATACTCTGCCATATATGTTACTTTAGACACATGAGACTCCATTTATGCCTTGGGTTAGGAAGTTCTCCCTTATGCAGCTTACTTTTAGACCTGGTCCCATAGAACTACCATCTTTCTAGGGTCTTAAAACACTATTTGTTGAGGGAGTACTTCAAGTTGATTGAAAAAGTTCGACAAATGCATAGAAGATTTCATAGCCGACAAACCACCGTCATTCTATGAGGATTGCATTTATAAGTTACCCAATAGGCAATAAAAGTCTATAGAAAATAACGGTGAATATAACAAAACATAATACTGTATCTAGTATTTGTAATAAAATCTCCAAGTTAAGAAAGAAATGCACTGAATTGATTTCTACACTTAATATATATAAGAAATAAAATTAATTTTAACACATTGTACGCCAGCTTCGCGAAAATGAGGGATTCGAAGTCTATCGGCGTATAGTGTATTAATATCTATCCAATATAGATTTGTGTCTACGATATTATTAAACAAATTTTTTTCAATACTCTCTTTTTTAAAAGTTTTTTTCTTAAATATACATTTAAAAGAAAAAGGACATTTACCTTGTCGAGTAATAACTCTGGTAACAATTTACTTTATCCTTCTTTTTTCCTCTTTATTATAATGAAATTATTTTTAATTTGTTTTATAATACGCATCGATTTTAAATTAATGAATGGTTGAGACTACATAAAGTAATATTAATATTTAATAGAATTTTTATTAAACTCTTATAAATGAGCAAAACTTTATTTGCTATTTGCTTTAAGTAACATATATAAGAAAACTTGTATAAATTAAAAATTACGATGTATGTACTTACATAATATCACACATGAGAATATGTTTGTGTACATGTTGTACTGCCATATATTACAATTTACATTATTCTAATTTCTTTTTTTTATTTATTTTTTTTAACATACCATCTCATTCAAATATTAAAAGCGCATCAAAATTCTATTATAATAGATTAATTATTGCAATTGATTTTTTATTCTTGCGAAAACTACTCCCAAAGCATTTGGAAGGACTGTTAAAGAAGATTACATACTTTTCAATTTTTTTCCCTTCTCTCTTTTACGAACATGTTTTAATTTTTACAAATTGATACATTTCTCCAAATCTTTGATTAGTTTTTAAAAATTCTTTAAATATCGTTAAAAATAAACTTAAAAATAAAGTTTACTATTTTTCCATATTCTTACATCCCAAGATGTACAATTAAAATAATATTAAAATATATTATACACAAAAATTACAATAGGCTCTGAAAATGTCTTAAATTATGAATTTTAAACATTTTATTTATAGTCGAAGGTAGCATTGTTAAGTTATTGATAACTTTGTTAAATGTAAAATTAATTAATATTTATTGCATGTAGTACAATAATTTATGTCTATTCTTGTATTATTAATATTATTAATATATCTATTTAATGAAGTTACGTATTTTTCTTATACGGAAAATAATTTAAAAGTTTTTATCTATGCTTGTAAAGATATTGCTTATAAAAAAACAAAGTCTAAATTGCTAGACTATATTAGATTGATAAAAAAAAAAAGCAAATTCTGCAAGTAAAAGGACTGCTGTATGTTTTTTTTTATTAATGTTATTTGTTTATTTTCATATTTCATTCTTTGTTACGTATCAATTAACACATTGTACACCGGCAACACGCGTTTTCGCGGGGTGCCGGCGCTCAGATTTTAAATGTCTCAGATGCAATAAAAAAATAGCATGCAAGTGAAGAAAAATAATTATTTAATTATGTATAATCAAATACAACGGTTTGTGTAAAAATTTATTGTTTAATGCCTAAAAATGTACATTCCTTGCCAGTTTTCTTGATAGTTTGTAATACCTCATCAGAGGATAATGTTGTTTTCACAGATACCATTTTATTATCTAAATTAACGTTAATATCATTTACACCTATCAAATAAAATTGTCATTATTACATGACGTTAAAAAATCTTTTATCACTAAAAATATTTAAAAGAGACTTTTACAAACCAGCCTTTTTGTTAAGAACATTTTGAACGGAATTGACACATCCCTCGCACGTCATTTCAACTCGAAATTCGTAAATCTTTAAATTAAAATGATTTCACATAATTTATGTACATTTACTAAAATGTAAATATAAAATGATAACTTTCTTACCTGCGACGCCATAATATATCACTGAAAAAATATATATAAAAGATTTGACGTGGCATATAACACCAAAGTTACTCTTCTCCTTCTTCTTTTTCTTACCACAGAGTCCTATTTCTTGAAATAACTAATAAGTTTTTATCAAAAGATAAGCTTTTAATTATTAAGATAATCGTTTAATCACACGTTTAATGATTTTATTTAACTAATAACATACAATCAGTGACAATAAGTGTTGTTCTTCTGCTTCCATTTAGATTGACATGCGTGGCTCCCCCTTTTGTGATTTTTTTACTACAGTCTTTTATAATCATGATTACTATATATTGATTATTTCGAATTTATTTATTTTTTTTTTAATAAAAATTAAATGATTACGATCAAAATAATCTAATAAAATTTTCTCAGTGATGTATATACGTCAAGGTTTTTTAATTTAAATATTTAGATTAAACTTTGTATAATCAGAACTGTCAACAATTGTTGACCTATAACTTACAAATTTTGATATTAATGAAAAATCTTAGAAAAACTTATTATTTATATCATGCATACATATAATATTAATGGTGTCATATTATATTTATTAACTTGAAATAAACTTTTTTTATTTTATATAATTAATTCTGTTTATATATTTATTTATGTTTAAGTTCTTTCTCAACTGCACTTAACCGTTGTTCTAATATATGAACAGTATTTCGTAATGATTCAACTTGTTCATTTAACATTTCTATTATATTACTGGTTTGACTAGAACACAAATCAGGTACTTTATATTGTCCAATACAAGAAGAATCTTGCTCCCTGTCCTTATGTAGCCTCTCTTTTCTCAAATTAATTACTTCGACTTGTATATTTTCATTAGGTAATTCGGGAATAGATTCTTTACAAATTTTTGAATTGGATTTAGATTTCACAGATTCTAATGGTGACAATAAAAACTAAAGAAAATTTCATTATATCCGCTGAAATATAAACAACATATAGATATATTAGAGTTGTACCAGTACCTCTTGCTGTTCTGCGTAATCTTCAGTTTTCTCGTATTTTGATTCTTCTAAAGTATTCGTATCGCTTAACCATTTATCTTCATATTTAATATCTTGAATAGGTGGTATGAATATTTTAGGAACTTTTCTTCTGTTATCGTCTTTATCAAAATTAGTTTTCCATGTTAAAAGCTGAAAATCAGCACCACCCGACGCAAAGTAGTCTCCATTGAGAGAAAATGCGATTGATCTAACAGCACCATTGTGTCCTTTGAGCGTATAGATTGGACGGCCTTCCAATAAATCTAAAATCTAAAAAACATTTACATTTTATTACATTTTTATGATGATAATATATATAGCATGGAACCTTTTCACACCATTGACTAATAATTTATATATATAAACATATAAAAAACATTCAATTACTTTCATAGTAGTGTCTTCAGAAGCAGTTAACATAAAATTTCCTTTAGGATGAAATTTGGCGACGTGCACAGGACCTTTGTGGACGGCATAATGTTGATACAACGAGCCCATTCTTAGATCATATAATTTTACGTATCCACCGATATTAGCTGATCCAATAATGCCACCGCTTGGATGGAATTCCACGTATAAGGCTGGAGCTGTAAATTTAAGTTTTATTATTTAATTTGAAATCTAACAAGTATTTGCAACACATATAATATACCTTTAACTTCATTAATAGTTTTAACACATTTTCCAGTAGAGACATCCCATAATTTAACAGTCTTATCATCGCTGCAGGATATTATAAGTCTGTTATCGGGAGAAAATTTGGCACATCTGACCCAATTCGTGTGTCCGTTAAATGATAAAAGAAATTTTCTTTTACATAACATCCACAATTTACAAGTTTTATCATACGACGCGCTGAGCAACTGAAACATAAATAAATTTATTAGAACAATGTTCAAAAACAAATATTCAATTTGTTCATTTTTAAGAATAAAAAAAATACCCTTTCTCCGTTTGAAGAAAAATCTAATGAGCTTACAGCTCCCGAATGTGCTTTAAAATCTATAGATTGTCCTGTTATCCTACTAGGTATCCATATTCTTATAGAACGATCTCTTGATGCACTGGCTATGATTTCTCCAGAAGGCGCATAACTAACGTCCAATGCAGCATCTTTGTGCGCTCTTAATTGATATCCTCTAATTGAATCAGTTAAATTCCATAACATCAAACTTTTATCCAAACTACTGGATACTAGTTGATTATTATTAGGATGAAAGTGGAGACCAGTAATTGCATCCTTGTGACCTTTTAAATGTCTTTCGATTGTAGGATCGCATGCTGTCTCCACCATTACTATATATATATATATGAATAATAATATTATATATAAATATAATAGTTCATAAATATTATTAATAATAATTTTGACAAGAACGTTGTTTAGCTTTAATGTAAATATGCTAAATAAAAAACAAATAACAAAATTATATCTAACACTGAACTAAAAATAAAATAATTTACAGATAATTATTATCAAATAATAAAATAATAATCAACAAACTAATTTTTCGTTTCAATAAAATCTTGACAGAAATTCGATTTCAAACGAATATGTGCTTGATTCTATTACTACTCTAGTCTAATAACAGTCTAGATAATTTATTTTCGAGGCGCTAACTGGTGTTTCTTTTATCAAGGCGCCATCTGGCGTAAGGCGGAAATAAAGTAATATTCAAATAGAAAACTAATGGAATTTTCTTATAACTTATGGAATTTAGAATATATATTTTCTATATGACCTATAGTAATGCAGCTAAATATATATGGTATTTTGGACAAATTTTTCTTCAACTTTTATTAATATAAACTAAATCTCTACCGGTTTAATAACATGTTATTAATAAATATGTATGGTTTTTCAATAAACCACACACGCAAGTTTGCGCATCCACCTACGTACGTACGATTAATATTTTATTTCGATAGAAAAAAAAAGAAGTTTTAAAAAGAGTCTATTAATTAATTTATTTAAACGCATAAAGATACGCATTGTGATACTTTGAGAAACCGAAACTTAATTGTGTATGTAAAAGTTCCATCGATCATATATATATACACTTTAAGTAAAGTTCGATTTAATTTAATATTTATTTTAAAAATATAGTAACGTGTTGCAATTAACATTTAAAAACGCTGAAATTGTAAGAACAGTATTATGTACAGTATTGAATTACTATATTGAAAGAACAATTGTACGTATAAAGACATTGCAACAGGATATACAAGATCGATGATATCGATTACGCTATTAATTAAACACTTTATTATTTTGTTTTTAATTTTGTATATTTTTTTTTTTTCAAGAACAGATGTAATGACGAAATGCCTTCATTTTAAGCTACGTGATAAGATAGGCTAATTAGCATTAAATTAGATCTTTATTTGGAAGATACACAGGTATTGATAGGATAATAAAAATTTAACTGTTGATTAGGGATGATTAAACGAAATACAGTAGTTTTCATAACGCATATACATGGCAATATGTAAAACACAGTTTTGTGTGTATTTTTTTTTTTAAAGTGTACTTCACAAGTACATTTTTTCATTATTATTTATATATTTATAGCGTTTTTATCACGCAAAAAAATTACTCTGCATGTTAGAGTTCTTAATATTTGTTTCTTTTTACAAAATAATTCTTTACTTTCCAAAATAAAAATCAACTAATTAAATATGCATTTTCAATTATTGACATTGCACAGTTATGCGCTTTATAATAATACAATTGTCGAATCTTTTTAGAAAGGATTATATAAAATTTAGAAATTTATTAGAAAAAAAAAAAAAAAGAAAAAAATTTATATATAAATAGAAGAAAGGGAGAGAACAATATGAATCTTCGGAAGAGGAATCACGTAACTCATCCATGATTGAACATTTTTATAAATTAACGCATCCTCATCCATTTTACGATTATAAATCTTAGTAACATTTAATCTAAATGCTTCAAATTTGTAGACCGGAGTTGGAGTAAAGTCTAAAAGTTTATCACTAGAAGGCATTCTCTGTATCTTTTTTCTGATATCTTAAAAAATCTTCTAGAACGATGCGTCGCAAGACAAAGAAATCAGTCTAGCAGATCGTCCCTATCCTCTTATGATCGTCTTATAATTACATTTTTAAATATGTTCTTTTTCTATTTCCGTGAGATGATGCGTGAATGAGTTTTCGCATATTTTTTTTTTCTTGTCATTCTTTTTATAATAAAATTATTATTATTATTATATTTTTCATTGATGTTGTTGAACATTTGTTGTCCTATGAAGTCTGCCTTTTGTTACAACACAATAATACTTGCATAGTAGGTTTACATACTTTAATGAATTTGGTTGATCTTCATCTTATCTCTTCTTTCTTTTTTTTATATATCACAATATTATATATTTTTTCTCTCTCTATACATTAATGTTAATGTACGTTATGGGATTTTCTTCTTTTAATAATCATAAATACCAAATTCAAATGCAGCGTTATGTTATTCATTGTCCTATTTAAGAAACATCCTAAGCCAGATGCATAAGTACCAGCATGTGTGTTTACAACTTATTATGGATTAATTATAAAAGAGCATTTTAAAGTTATGCAATGATAACTTTTCTCTTTCCCATTATATCTATATCTTACTAAATTACTATAGATAAAAAGTTATAATGCGCGCTTTCTTTTTACTCAATAAACATAATATAATGCAATATTAAATATCAAAGATCCCGTTTTTTCTTCCTAGAAATCGCGCTTTTACATATATTACATGTATATACTTATGCAGATGATCTATTTGTGTATACATCAACGTGTCCCGAGAATGCCAAAGATGACGTAGTATTTGTGCCGACTTAGGTTTTTTCATAAATAGACAATTGAATGTGATTTTAGAGCATTAAATAATGCATTTCACTCTGTATTAATTCTATCGTTTAGTTGTTACTGTTGTGCCTGTTGTGGCTTACCACGAGGTGCATAACCACCGCGATTTCCTCCTCTTTGACTTCGAAACTGTCCTCCTCGTCCGCCCCTATCCATTCCCCGTTCACCTCGAGGACCGCCTCTTGTGCTACCTCCTCCTCTTTTAAATCCTCCATTATATCCATTACCCTCGTTACCCCATGACCGTTGTTGGTAACCATTTTGATAGTTACTATCATTGCGATAATAGGCTGTTGGTTGTTATACGAAATAAACAATTTCAAATAAAACATATATTTTTCGTATTAATGAATAAATAAATATAAATAGTGGTATTGGTATAACTCCAACTCTTACCTTGTCCTGTACGGCCGTTTTGTTGATAGCCGCCACCCCTGCCTCTTCCATTGTATCCATTTGAATTGGCTCTTCTTCCACCTCTACCTCTGTATCCACTCCTTTGTTGGTCACTCCATGTTTGTTGAGCTGCTTGTGGTGGTTGCTGTGACTGTTGTTGTTGTTGTTGTTGTGCGTCTGGAATTGGCTGTTGCGGAGCTGCTTCTCCTTGATTCCATTCTACAGGTTCTGTTAATTGAACCCAATCGAAAGATTCGCTTGGTTGATCTGTCACTTCTACCTCCGTAGCAACTGGCTCTTCTAATTCTTCTTTTGTTTCCTGTATCATATGTATTTATCACTGTTTATTTTCAATTAAAATGTAACATTTTAATAATACTAATATATAGATACAATGGACGTACTGTATGTTTTTCTTGGCTATCTGATTGAGGTGATTGCTCAAAATTTGACCCTGATGGTGGAATAGGCTGAGACGATGCAGTTTGTTGTTGGAAACCAGCGGGATGTTGAGGACTGTACTGTATATTAGGTTGATGTGATGGTGGCATAGGAATTGGGGGAGGTGGATTTGGGTTGGAAAATCCAGGAATGTGTGACATGTCTTGCGGTGGTTGATGCTGATATATTACCTGTTGGGGTACAACAGTTGCGTTCGAAAAATTTTGATTCGTAAATGTTTGTGAAGGTATAGGTGCATTAACTGCAGGAATGTGTGATACGATGGGGTTTTGGGATGCAACGTCTGGCGAATCAAGTTCAGATTCTTGTAAAAAGTAAAAATTTGGTGTCCCAATGACATCATTAATCCTAGCTTGTTGCTGTGGCTGTGCTGGTTGTTGCTGTTGTTGCTGTTGTGGCTGCGGTGGTTGCGGTGGTTGGGGTTGCGGCTGCGGCTGTGGTACAAATCCAGACGCATTTGTATAATATGATGGTTCAGCAGGAGCAGTTGGTTGTGGTTGAATTGGTTGAGGTACTACTGACATTGGGCCAGTAACTGCAGCAGTGCCCGATACTACAGGAAGAGGAGCTACCTGAACTGGAAAGCTAGGAATTGATATTATAGGTTCAGGTGGAATGTGCCTTTCGCTATTATTAAACTCTTCGTGTTCTGGCACAGAAGTATCCGTCGTTACTTGTGTTTCCGTACAAATTTCATTGCTCTGTAATGAACATGATGTATAATATAATTAAAATAAATTCAAATAACCATTCATTATAATTGAATTGAATATAATATTTAATATTACTTACTTCCTCAATTACGGGTTCGGATGCATGAGCTTGATCAAAATAACCAGATTGATGTATGGAATTAATAAGTTCTTTTAATTTATTATAAGTTGTCCCAACAACTTCTCTTTGTTTACCATCAACAATTGCTACATAATGTTCGGCAACTTTCTGAACTTGTTGGATATTTGATGGTTCTCCCTCTTCGTGCTGATGCTTCATCGTTATTTCCTTATACAGATCGTCTAAGTATTTCAATTCCTCTTTAGAGATTTGTATAGCTCCATTTGTACCAGATAGAAAGTCTTCTCGTACAGTACTTATACACATACTCATTATAATATTCTGAACAATTAATACCTCTTTAACCTAAATTGAAAAAATAATTAGAAAATATTGTAACAAGAGGATTCTAAGATGTTCGCTATTATTTACAAGTACAATGGATTCAATTTAAGCACACTCGATTTTTACCTTAGCAATTTCGTGTTGCGTCCTTTCTACTGCTTCCCTCCGTGCTAACTTTTTTTGTGCTTTCACTGACTCATTAGAAATTCCAATGACTTGTTTGTACAATTCGCGAGTAATTTCCAAAGTTTGTAAAACTCCATCGTATTTAGCTACGGCCTTGGTCTGATCCGCATTCAATTCTCTTCCATTCTTTTGGAGGTCTCGGTACGACTCTAGTTTACCCTAAAAACAAACAATTTCTTTTCTTTATTAACATATTTATTTTTATTTTATACATTAACATTTATAAGGTGGAAAAAAAGAAAAGGAAGATGAGGGTAGAAAGAAAAATACGCAGACGAATGATACAATAGAAGATAATTATCGTCCGTTTCAAACGATGTAAATTATCAAACTGTTTAGAAAAAAGGAAACAATCTAAATAAGTAAAATGCAAGATTAAGAAGAAATAATATTCAATTGAATGGACTATTAGAGTATTATAAGAAATGTAAGGAAAAACCGGCGCGTGGAGATAAAAAAAATGTCGCGAAAAATGAAAAATATATATGCAAATATATATTTTTGTCCTAGTTTAAAACCCAAGTTATAAAATATATAAAGAAAAAAGTCAAAATTTCTCGTTAGGAAATAGTGAAATAAAATAAAGAATAAATTATGAATGATAATGTAGAGACAGAAAGAGTTAAGGTAAATTACGGAAAGGAAGTTTTGATGCAACTAAAAGGTACCGCCATGACACGAGGTTTGAAACAACGGAATTATATTTTGAACGATATGAAATAAAAAAGTCTTCAGTGAAAATAACCAATATTGAATGATTCGTTAATTAATTGTCTAAAGGATAAAGGAATTTTACGCGTACAATAATATTTGAATATCGGCGAATTTTCTAGCGTTAAGCACATGGCGTATCGAAAAAACATGGCGGATTACATGGTAGAAGCCGCCTTGACAGGTAGATTTAATATCAAACATTGATACTTAATTACTTTAATAACTAACCTTGCGCTTTTCTAGATTTCTTATTTTATGTTCGATTACTATAATCGTTTGCCGTATAGGTTCCACGGTCTCCGTAGAGGCCTGTTTTTCTAACTTCGGATTTGCGGAAGGCATATCCTCAGGTTAACACTCACGTACTGGAGAGATGGGAAAGAAGACGAAATCGCTAGAGAAGCGGGGAGAGGAAGGGACCCTCGTGCTGACTTCTATATGGTTAGTGCACTATGGAGGGAGAATATGGACCTGCGTATTGCTAACTTTACGCTTAACTTTCTCTGCCTCTTTTTCTACTATATATAATGACCGATTAAAGTCTTTTCTTTTATATTTTATACATCTCTATATTTTTTATTATACTAATATTAAATAACTTTTCTTAAATAAACTTTTTCGAAACGTCTTGTGAAAAATTTATTAATCACTACGTGTGTATAATTGCAACAGTATTGCAGTTCGATATCTCGCGCGCTTTTTATCGAACTTCGATATATTTCAAATTCAACTTGTTCAAATAATTTGATATATATATAAATATTATCTTTTTTCTAATCTCTTTTTTAATGAATTAACATAAGTTATTGTAATTTATGTAAAAAAAAAAGAAGATAATTACTTGTAATTAAATACAATGAAATAATATTAAGGTAGGCAATGTAATTTTATAGATTATATCAAAATTCTATGCATACACATATATACATACATATATATATGTATATGTTTTATTCAAAAAATTATTAATAAAAACATAAATTATGCGATTAATATTCTACTGTATAATATATTTTTATACTTCGATGAAGTAACAGAAAATACTGCAACTGTGCAGTATTCAAAAATATTTTTTATAATTCAAACTGTATGATAAAGAAAACCTATGGAAAACTTTACTAGTATTTAATAATAGACAAAGTTCATAACACTATATTGCTTTCAAAAAAAATCTTTATATATATATATATATGAATAGTTTAATATTATATGCAATGATGAAAGTATTTTGATCATTGGGCAGGTACTATATACGGCATTATAATATTTTTATACGATTTAATAAGATCATTTAATCGAAATTTAAACGAAAAGTTTTTCTTTACACGTATTATTATCTTTATATTCGTTTATTTAAAAAAATCTATTCATCCCCGTACGATGATTGTTATATACAGCACCTGCGTTTTTTTTTCTTCTTTTCTTTGCGATATGAATTATTGCATGGCACATTTCGTCAAAAAGAAGATATCCTTCATGTAGCATACTCTTTTTATTGTTTTTGTTTGTTAGTTAGTTTTTGGGTCCAAATGCCCTGCATCTTAGATTTTGAATATAATAAATCTCCAAATAAATTTACAATACATCTCAAATGCATTTCTTTTTACGATTCTATTACTGATACAATAATTTTCTCTTGATACAACATATGAAATGTGTCCTAAAGCCTACTAAACATTGCTTTTTTTCTTTTTTCTTTCTTTCTTTCTATCTGTTTTTTCTTTTTAAAGTCACTTTACAACACATTCCTGTACTAAATTATTTTTTACAATTTACAAATATATTTGATACATTTTCGAAAAATACATTCGCGCCACGCACGCATATATTATCATTCTTTTTTCTTCTTTTTTTTCTTTTTTTTTAGAGAATATTTTTCTTTTTTTCTTTTCATTTTCCTTTTTAATAAATCTGAAAAACAGGTCATAAACTTAAACGATACAAGCCTTAAACAAAGATGACCGCGACGAGATTATAAAGATAATATAAACATAAATTTAATAATAATTATAATAATAACAATATTATTTAAATCTAATAATGGTATTTAATGTACAGTAAACTATTATTGAATATCACTTTATCGCTAGGTATCCAATATTGGAAAGTATGTGTAACGTTAATCATATAAAATGTTGCATATCTTTTTTATGTATATATGTCTTTTATATGTACCTCATCTTTTTTCCGATAATAATAAAATAAATCTAAGAATATTCTAATGGCAAAAAGAATCTTCATTGTTATTTATAAAGTTCTTAATATTTACAACGCATTACAAAAGTTGGAACTTCATAAATTTTATAATTACACATCGAGGCCGAAAATCTAAAATACATAGTTTTTATTATTTTTTTTATACATTTCGAGAATATAGTTGCAACGTATTACAATTAATTAATCTTTTTTTTATCGCAATTGCGCTACATCTTGTCAGAATATAGAAACGAGTTCTTTTTTAAACTAAAAATTAGCAGTACATTACTGTTAACAAATTTTGTCCTTAACGATGATAACATGAAAAAAAATAAATTTATATATAAGTTTATACATACAGAGTTACGATATTTCAAATCAAATTTAGAGTAATTCGCGAGTTCTTTAAATGATACTAAAATATATTTTAACTGACATAACTTTTAGATACGAAAGATGGACAAACTATTCGACGTAATTCTCTCTCTCTCTCTCTGTTCGTCTTTGTAGTCTAACTTTTTATTTATAATACTTTCTCTCTCACATGCTTCGTATGCTGTATACGGTTTGTCTTAATAAGGTCTTTTTTTTAAATTCTATTTTTAGATTGCAAATTACGCAAAATTATAGAAAGAAGGAAAAAAAGAAGGAAATTAATTAACTTAATATTTACAAGGACAAAATTTAGTAACAGTACTATACAAGCACTAACTATGTATAATATAATGAAAACAAATAATTATTATTTATATGTTATAATATACAAAAAGGCCTCTGTGGAACCTGAATATTGCTATTATTATGACCACTATACGCAAATATTCATATAGCTCTAGGAGTATATTATGTATGCAAAATAATATTTTAAAGTAATTGAAGAACTAAATATATAAATAATTTTCTTTTGTATATATAACGTGGAAGAATTGTATATCTAAATGTTGCACTGGGAATAATAATAATAATTATAATAATAATAATAGTAATAGTAGTAGTAGTAATAATAATAATAATAATAATGATAATTGCAATCGAGATTAGACTGACATACAATGCACAAGTATATAATGCATATAGCAAAAAACAAAAATCTATTGAAAAAATATTTAATAACTGGAAAAATTGTATCGGTTAAAGGAAATGTTTTCTTCATTTTGAAATAATGGTATTAGAGATGTACTTCTTCAAAAAGTTTTGGAACACTTTAGGATACTTTGAACCTATTTGATACGCCTGAAATCTTGTTTACATGCTTATGTTTGCACTTAGTAAATATATGTATGTACAACATAAATATTACATAAATATTATTTGATTTGCTAATTGTATAAATAGCAACTATTTTGCAAAAGTAAAAAAGAAAATACATATTAACTTTAAAAGTTTATACGTACAGGAACAAATATCTTAACAGCTTCCACTGCCTATCATCAAGCACAGACTTGGAATTGCTGTTATGTGATGTATGCAAATATTTTACAGAGAAAAATCTTTGTCCATATTGTTTACGTCATGTTTTACATAGAACCGAAGTTCTGTCTTCTTATATGGTTTTACAATTTATCACGTTGTATCTTCACTTTTCAGGAGATTATTACGATACAAATAAGTATGTTTAACTATATTCACACCTGTGTCCAAATTCAATTCCACTATTTCACTAATTTTATATCACTATAATGGCAAAGTTTGGGCTTAGATAATTGCCTATACTAAAAATGTATATATAATACATGTTCAAAGTGTTTCAGTTTTCATTTATACCTCTAATTACTCTCAATAGCTCTTTCATTTCTATAATTACAGTCTCTTATTAAACTTTAATTAATAAATTTATACAGTTCATCATAATAGAATTATTCATATAGTTTTTCCCAAATGTCATTATAGAATTCTTAAATGTGAGACAAATGTACATTTGTTCAACAATTATGTATACCACTATACTCGCACATATATTATGACGTTTAAATAACAAACAAAACCATATTGTATAGCACCACTAAGATGATACACTGTTGATTTGCGTATTGCAAGACACAGTTAGCAAACTGCTATCAGTGTTCTGTATAGGCACCTGTGAATCTGAAATATTAGTCGATCCCTCAGTTGCACGCACAGATGAATTATGAATTTTCATTTCTTCTGCATGATTTACTGAAATAGATGACGACGAAGACGACGACGATGATGAAGATGACGACAACGTTTCTGTTGGACTTGACTTTAGTTTTAATTGTTGCTCCATGCTATCGATATTTGCCCAAATCCTTCTTACTTCTTTGAATAACTGGGGACAAAAAAAAAAGAAAAACAATAAGAAAATATATTTTAATAAATCATTAATAAAGAAAATTATACTATATAAATTATTTACTTGATTCAACCAAGCTTCATCCGCTAATAGCTCATTTAATATTATTGTTGTATCCTTATGAGGATGGGCTGATCTTTTATCAGTCACTCTTCTTGCACATTCCAAAAACATGAGATATTTTTGATGAGCTACTTTATTATATAAAGCTACTTTAGTTTGACAAATTCGACATAGCAAAA
Organism: Mischocyttarus mexicanus; assembly: GCA_023678845.1. Classification (NCBI taxonomy): domain Eukaryota; kingdom Metazoa; phylum Arthropoda; class Insecta; order Hymenoptera; family Vespidae; genus Mischocyttarus; species Mischocyttarus mexicanus. The sequence goes on along the minus strand of JACGTP010000041.1, from coordinate 141,709 downwards.
AATCCTGTAAATTTATCAGATATAAAATAAGAACAATTCAAGTTACAAGGTATTTTATATTCCATTAATTAAACGTTTCTGTGAATATATACATATATACTGAACCTTTTCTAATGGTACTTTTGGGTCAGGAGGTGATCCTTCCAATGTAGTACTATTATACGGCTGACCGTAAAGTAAAACTCTAGCATAAATTTTCATTTGCTGACAACCAGCGCACGGCTTATTTTTGTATTCAGATGGTGGCAAGTCTTTTAATGCATTAATGCAAGGCCACGTTGAAATTGCGGTTATAAAATCAGATTGCCACTTTGTAGTAGAAAGAAGACATTGTTTCCTCTCATCTGTTACTTCATCGACTGTCTTTACATTGGATAAGAAATAATCATCTAAAAGAAAGATAAAAGAAAAAGAATAATTATGAAAATAAAATGATCATGGTGTTGTAAAATAGTTAAATATTGTTTTAACCTTGCTCTTGGAATATCTCAGTTAAGAAATTAGAATCCAAAGCTTGTGAGATTAATGTTTGTATGTACACTTCAAAATTATCTTGATATTTTTCAGTATCCTTCATTAACTTAAGTATGCATTCGCTTAAAGTACAAACAAAGAAAATTATATTGTCACATCTTTTTTTAGTTAGTTTTAAAAAATATTATAAAGTATTCACCTGTCATCAATGATCATTTCATCTCTTAGAAATTCTACAACAGTTTCTAATTTGGATTGTTGCCAAAATTTAACTGGCACTTGCTGATATATATGGCGATTTTGTGGAGCCCAACCAGAATACTAAAATTATATTAATATTAATTATAATCCTTTATTATTTTTTGTTTGTTATTATATTATTTTATAGTATATATTTTCATTACCGTAGATATGTTTCTATATAAAGTTTTGCCATTGGATTTAAAAGGCTCGTATTTTTGTAACAACGTTTTACCATCTATTCTCCATAGAGCCGGGTACTTTTCGCCTAGATCTGCTTTGATTACAACAAATTCACCGGACTAAAAAAATATAAATTTATAGTTATTTTATTATTCTTAAAAATGAAAATATTTGAAGATATAAATTTTATATACAACTTGTGAATCATTAAGATTTTTAACAAATATATTATTAATTATATCAATGATATATTTGTTTGTAAATTATCCTAATAATTTAAAACAAAAAAAAGAATAGAAATTACCACATCTTCAAAATTGTTGATGGAATGCTGCATGCAATAATAATATTTATGATTTAATTTGTATTGGCAAACCTTCCCCTCAATGGTATTTAACAAATATATAAAAAAATAATTAAAATATAAAGAAATTACCTGAAATGGAGATATATCGATGTCATCGTCGCTGGCTGATGTAACTAATTTCTCATCTATTTTAGTCGATATCTTAGCTGAATTGCTAGAATTTTTAGAATATACATCATGTCTTTTTCTGGCAGATTTTTTGGGAACAATAATTTCGCCAGACGAATAACCATCTTCTTCTAAAGACTTTTTATTTTTCTTCGTGATAAGAGGTCGTCCACGTTTTTTTTCTTTTGTCTTCTTCATCTCCAACTAATTTGACTGCCGGAGTCCATGCAGGATCAGAATCAGAATCACCTTGTTCTTCATCATTATCAAAATAATCTATACCTTGTTGTTTATCTAAAAATTGTTTTACTGACGTTTTTTCCTTAGCTTTTCTCTTAGAAGTTTCTCGTCTTGGGGGTAAAAGTAGAGGGTCCACTAAAAAGAAAAAAATTATCAAGAGATTAGTTATAGAATTTATATATAAAAACATGTTTCAACTATACCTTCTTCGAACTTCTTTGATGCTTTTCCACTGGACGCGTGAAAGGGTGTTTCCGCCGCCGCTGCAGCGGCAGCGGCAGCAATAGCAGCGGCAGCAGCAGCTTTTCGTTTTCTGTCTGTTGGACCTCCAGGCTTAATTGGTCTTCCTTTTCTAGATTTACCTTCTTGTTTTGTGGTTGTAGTATCTGTTGCATTAGTGGTATTAGTACATGTTTTCCTTTCTGTTTTTTTAGGCGGAAATAGAAAATCGTCATCACTGGTAAATCCATCATCGCTCGAATCAAAGTTTGGCTTTTTCCTTTCTTTAGGCAATGGAAAATATCTAGGATCATTAGCATAATCAATTGTTGGCATTTCCTTTGGAGGATTTGATTTTTCAGATTGTGTTGTAACTGTTTCTCCATTTGTAGAAGTTTCCAAAGGTTTGCTAGGCTCTATAGGAATATATGGTTTCGATCTACTCCATGTCGCCTTTCTACTACCTCGTATTGCAGGTGGCGGTGAAGGATCTCTTTCACCTTGTAAAAACTTCAAATAACTTGTCATGAATCCTGAATTAGGATCTCTTCCAGGTCGTTTAAGACTTTTATTCATTTGATTAATGGTTTGCAATGATTGTTGATTTTGTTGAAGGAAACCTAATTCTTCTTCTATGTTAGGAACGATAACTTTTGGTTGATCATCTCGTATTTCTTGATTATAATTAGAATTTTGATTGACTGCATTTTCCCCAAAACTAATTGGCGTTATTTCAACAGAAGATTGAAATTCATGAGTATGATGAGGATGATGTCCTGGAGGTATATGGAAAGGTGGGAAATAAGGAATAGGAGGTGGTGCATGATGGTGTGGCACCATTATTGATTGATGTTGATGTGCTGTATTCCCAACAAAATTATTCGAATGATGTAGCGTCGATTGAGAACTAAATGCAACAGGTGTACTTGTAAACATTTTAGAGGGAGGTGGAGGCAAATTCCACCTTTCTAAGTCGTAATAACCATTCTGTTGTTGTTGATTCGCATTGTGATGCGCAGGAGGTGGTATTCTACTTAAATACTCCGTCATAGTTGTTGTTCCTGTAAGTTCGTTTAGCGTTGATCCATGAGCTCCCTTATCTGAACTTTTCCTCTTTTTGTTTACAGAATCTACTTTACGTCTTTCTTCCACTTGTTTCTGTTGATCACTAAGAGTGGTAGGTGTTGCATGCTGCTGCTGTTGTACCTGACAGGAACTTTGTTGTAACGTTTGTAAATTTTTTACGATACTCATCGGATCTCCTCTGCAGCTACTTAAATCTTGTAAAGTAACTTGATTGGAATCGAAGTAGGGTTGCTGCCTCTCTGAAATATTTAATACTCTTTGTACTTGCTGTTGGACAGGTAACGTTTGAGCGTTTATTTCTGTGTTACCAGTTGCATATACTGCCACAGAAAATTTTCTGTTTGTGTTTGTATGTCTATTATTATCATTTTCCCAACAGATTTGTTGCTTTTGCGTTTGAGAGAAGTCTTGCTGTTGTTGTTTGTCATAACTTTTAGCTTCTGTATTATAAGTTGGTTTATTATTTTCTGTAGTACCTAATGCTCTAGTTATCACTGAAGAATATGCAACTTGGCCTTGTGATGCAGGCCGAGGAATGGTAACATCAAGTGGCGAAGGTGGTGTAACTTGCTGCTGAATTGTTGCTTTGTACTGCTGCCCACTAGCACATTGATTTCCATTATTTTCGGTATGTTGTTGCAATGGTGAAGGAGAAGATATTGTTGCCATTGGGCTATTATACATTGGATATGCAGGGCTCGGTACATGCCCTAGCGGACTAGCTTGCGAATGTGCTTGCAAGGGACTTGGTCTTCGTGGTACAACGACACCGCAATCGGGACCATTTTGAGTTGAATTGTTAGAAGAATAAGCAGAATCAGTAGATGCTGTTGATTTGGATCTATTAGAATGGTGATATTCAGTATCAGTAGCTGAATTGGTTACATAGTGTCTATAAGGTGTTGCTGATTGCTGCTGTTGACTTAAAACATGAAACTGTTGTGGCTGTTGTGGATGTGACTGTAAATTATTATTTGGTGGTGTCCTCTGGTTACTTGCAAGTTTACCACTATTATTATTACAATTTGTAGTATTATTAGTTCCATAATTCATACCACGCATATCCATAATAGAAAAACTGATAGGTGACGATTGATTACTATCATGTCCTGCTTGTTCATTCCTTCTATGTTCTCCATGATTACTTAATTCGGGATATATTTTTGTTTGTGCTTTCGTTTGTATACTTTGCTGAGACGTTGACGTAGTTTTGTTAGGTGGAGAAGGAAAACCACTATTTTGTAAAGGTTGCTTATCTTGAGCTTGCGACGACACAGATCTAACAGCTGTATTTAAAAAAATAGCTGCCGATCCAACAGATCTTGCAGATGGTTGGGGAATTCTGTATTCTTTGCTAGGAGTATTACTTGGTGTGGAGACAATGCACGATTGTTGATGTTGAAGAGATGTTTGTACCTTACCATTTGAAGTTTGGGTCCCACTACCAGTTGTGTAATTATTTGTCAATGTTTCTGAACTAAACGTAGTCGGAACTTGTTGGTAAAATGTTTGACTGTTACCTCCCTGAGTAGTAGAGACTACCAACTTTGGGTCAACATTTGGAGATTGAGGTCTAATGTTTACGGTTTTTTTTTGCATCAGAATAAGTTGAAGATTTAAAGTCTGCTGTTGAAACAGGAGTAGATAATTGAGAATTGATGTTGTTTATTGTTGGCGTCCCAGTAAAATGAGCATTAAATGTATTTTCATAGGCAGCACTGTTGGTTTTTGCAGTAGGTGGTCCAGGAGAAGATGCAACAACACTTTCATGTGGCAATATACCAAAAGGACTTGGAGGAAGTTGGGAACTGTTTTGTTGGGTCCAAGCAAGAGATGATGCAGTGGGCGAAGAAGAAGAGCTTTGATGTTCAAAGAAAGTTTGATGAGTCGAATTGTAGCTTTCTCTTAATGGAGATATTTCAGATTCTGTTGTAGTATTTTGTTTGGTCACAGCTTGCACTTGTGTAAGGACTTGTCGATGTTGTGAAACATAAGGCGATTGTTTAGAGTTAGGATGATGAAACAAGGGAGAAAAAAACGTCGTAGCCCACAGGGGGTGGAGTCATAAACCCCCCTGGGTTGAAAGGAGACGGTTGTCCCGCCAGAGTTGCTGTTGTATGTGTTGCTTGTAATAGTAATTGCGATGTTGTTGATGGCACCACTTGATGAGATACAAAATCACTGTTGGTGCTTGAATTTATACTTTGAAATGTATTAGTTGTAGTTCCTGTTGATGCAAGGCGATTATATGATGCATACCATGGACCAACAGGATCCATTACCCAAGTTTGGCACAAGGGTGCCTAGCCTGCCTAGTCCACTTATGGCAGGCTTTCTTGCGTTTAGAAACGTTGGTGATAAATTTTAAATCAATCATAACATAATTTTCAATAAAAGCTTGAATACATTCCTCTTTATAATTGCTCATAAGAAAAAATCATTCTATAAACCTCTTCGTATATATATGAACTGATCATAAAAGTTTTGTCCCAATATTAAAAATTCTAATGTAGAGCAGAGAATTCTCCATTCTATCCTACGAAAGAAACATATTTTTTTATTCGTATAAGCACAGTGACACGAAAAAATGCAATAAAACATATATATAAAAATATAAAAATATACAAATCTTATTGTTTAGTATTACGGTGTTAAAGGAAATAAACAAAAGTATGTGCAACTGATGTAATACTATTTCACATTAAACATTCATTAAATATACATAAAAAAAAAAAATGAAAAATAAATTAGTAGATTAGCAGATCTCTTTATTTATAAAAGAGACATAACTATTTTTATATCTTTTTTATGGACAATTTGAAAAATAATAAAAGAATAGCTGATTAATCGAGATAAGAGAAGAAACTAAATTAGAAAATAAAGGACGACTGGATAAAGAAGGTCATACGTACTTGTTTGTAATCGCGAAGGAGGATGATGATGATGATCAAGAAGTAGCGTAGATGATTTTGAGTGAAATCAATCAGATAATATTTATGACAACGTGTGTTTTAGCGAACACAGAGTACCTACAACTATTCCTATTGTCTTACAATTGTTGATTACTAAAAACTCTGTATTTGTTCGGCAAACAAAAACAAGCACGCGCGCTCTCCTTGGAGTTGACGAGCATCCTTCGAATTAACGTCTTTTCCTTTTGGTCCTATCCAAATAATACGGCGTATACTTTAATACGGTATACTAACAGTTCACTTCTAATGTTCGGTACTAATCGTCGAAGAATGACGGATCGTTGTCAAGTTCTTTTCGTATCCTATAAGCCCATTCTTATATGCAACACTATTATTTCCTTCTTCGATGTCGTAAAACCTCGCGTAAAGATACTTGATTATGTTCGCCGGTATAGTACGATGATATACAATGTCTTTCTTTAAAAATAACACAGTAAATATGGCCACAGAAACTTCTTGGCCAACGCACGACACACGATCGGGTGGCACCGTTGTTCCGCTCACATGATTCGAGCATACGCAAATATCTGAACATGCCGGGTATACCTCGAAACACCCGGCACTTCTGCATATACACCAAGCTGATATGAACTCGCACAGGCTCATTTATCGCGGGGAATTTAACGGTATTGTCCCCGTGCGCTCATTACATCTCGCCATTTTAATCCAAGTCAACAATAAATCGCGCCATCTATCGATTCGATCTGTGTGACTGGCAAGGAAGAATCAATCTTGATTGGTCGATTAATGAGTCAATTCATTGGCGCTATTTTTTTGAAAACTTGAACACTTATACATCTACTACGAACAATTCATTATATATATATATCATTCACTTATATATATAATTATAATTATGTTCATGTTTTTTCCTATAATATTATGCATTATATTAAGTAAAGAATATATTCGTAATGTTAACAGTGTATATATATATTACAATAAAATAAAATAATAAATTCAATAAGGAAAATGAATCTCGTCTTTTTCTTTTCTTTCTTTTTATATATATATAAAGACAGGCTTTTTCCTCACAGTTATCCGTTGACCAACAATATGCAATAATAACATTTATTAGAATGAAAATATAAGAATATATTTATAATCGTTATGATGATAATAATAATATTAATAATTATTATAATAATAGTAAACTATATAATACTTTGCAATTTAGATTAATTTTGTACCAATTGTAATAGTGATTATTTCCTTTACAAGCAGTGTTAAATTACTGTTACATATAATGAAGAAAAAAAACAATTAAGTTTATATATATATATTTATGATAGAAAATAATATAAAAAATTAATCGTTTTTGTTTCATCGACAACGACATTGATGCTCATTTTTTAATGATTTAGAAAAAATACCAAATTCCTCTAATTAAAAATGAAATACACAAAAATTATCTTAATACAATCTATAAAAATTAAATAAATAATCTATAAATTACATATTATGAAAATAAACATATATTGATGGTATAATTATTGTAACCTGACTTCGTTTCCAATGAAAAATTTGTAAAAACAGTTTTTTATGATATACAACATATTTTAAATATTAATAAATAAAAACAAATAATGCTTCGGGGCAGCATAGGACGTGTAACTCAAGTCGGCTTTGGTTTTTGTGAAATACTCCCATATCATTATCTAATTACGGTAATGTTATAAAATGCAATATATATATATAGGATAATTGGTATTGCTTTGTTTTATTTGTGTGTGTTCTTTGTATTTTCATTTAAAACATATTAATAAATAGCTATCTCATTTGCATTTTACGTTGTTGCCATAGGGCAAATTTTCTATATGCAGTATTCAATAATTGATTTAAATGACTGGTTAGATGTTGACTAACCGCAGAGAATTCTCTTTGAATACGATCCTAAAAAAAAAAATAACATTATATATTAATTTATAATAAAAAAAGTGTCTTTCATTGGTATGAAAAATATAAAAATAATATATGATACAAACTTCAAATGGCTTAAGTTTAACCGAATGAAATCTATGTAAGGCTTCATGCATCCTGATTGCTTTCTCCTCGAGTTGTGGTGTCGTTGGTGGGAAACTTCTCCAAAAATGCCTTAACAGTTGGCATATACAGACATATACATTACGCAGTTCCGTTTCCAAATCCTTTGGTATTAATTCTGTAATAGATAGTTCAAACAATTAAACCCTATTTATATACGTATTTATTTCACAGATTTAATTATTATATATAATATATATATACGCGCGCGCGCGTATGTGTATATGTATATTTACGTCCAAGGCTTTCTTCTCTAAAGCTTTTCATAAGCGATCCACCAGGTGTCAATTCTCCTAAAGCTGATACAGCAGCAGCAGGAGTAACTAATGATATAGGAGCTTGTCTCGGCAAACCATTTCCTGAAATCCAAGAAGCTACTTCTTTTTTTAATTGATTTACTGCCATTAAAAGTTCATCCGAGGGTGCTTCTGTCATTCCATATCCTGGTACGGGACCATGCAAATATCTATCCACGTGTGTTAAACATAACGGTGCACCATTATTCGTATTTGAGTCACAACTAGCATCGAGGTCATCATAAATTAATTTTTCTTGTATCCTAAGCTGTGAAAAGATAACATATATAAATGCAAAGTCTTTTGTGTTACAAATATTATTAAGTATATAGAAGAAAAAAGAAAAACATTCTTACCTTTTTATTCTTTGGTTGGAAATCTGGTTCATCATTGGCAGAAGCTTTGCTCGCAGATGGCGTTGAACCATTTAATTGCGGTCTACAATTCTGTATTGATTGTTTAGTAGTGCTGGCCTTCAAAACCATAATACTATGCTGATTAAATCTTTTGATCATACTCTGATGAACGATATTCCCTGAAGTTTTGTCAGATTTACTTAAGCCACTTCCATAATTTTCATCCAATGTTTGATCCTCGAAAGAAGTAATATCAACCAGAGGATCATTTATTCCAGATTGAATATCTTTCTTAAGTTCTTGATCATCTATTTTGGCACATTCGGTAAATAGATCCTTGGTCCCTGCATTAATACGATCGCGATGAAAGTAATGTGATTGAAAAAATTTAGTCCAGAAATCTGCTTCCGTCATTTTGTGAGGCACATTTTCTTGATGTTTTCTTTTGACCGCCGGATAAGTTTTAAATATACATTCTATAACATCTATAGTTAGATTATATTTCAGCCCATTGCAACCATCGGTCTGTGGTTTAATATCAGCCTAAATATTGAACAAATAATTGTTAATAATCGTGAAAAAAAGTTTCAAGTTCTTCTACTTCATACTTGGAAAGTAAAAATAACAGTATAATTATTTGTCTTACTAGAAAAGCACCATTGACACCTATCTCTTGACGTTGGACTTTCTTAGAGCGAGTGTATTCTGCAGCATGTTGTGTCCAAAATTCTTCAGAGGTGATAACTTGTGGTATTACTAGATCACGATATAATTGTAACAATACTGGATTTTCTTGTAGCATTCTAAAAAAGAACAAAATTAATATTAAATGAAATCAACAATTGGTAAATAAAAAAATAAAAATACAAGTACTTACTTGTTTTTTTCTTCCAATTCTTTATTAACTTTCCTTTTAAATTTTGGTAACAGTTGCTGTAGTAATTCTTTAACGTCGTCACGATCTTTAATTTGTGATTCCTGTCCATTACGATTAACAAAATGAAATGTAGAAGAAGACCCATCGTGCAAAACCACTTGTAGCTGTATCTTCGATTTTCCTTCAGGCGATATCTTTTGTACTAAAAACAAATGATACAAATGATTTTATCAGAGATAAAAAGCATGTTGATTTTGACTATTCTTTTATTAAACATTAGTTTATTAATTACAGAAACTCATCAAATTCTTACATTTGATGTCAGCGTATTTGTGACTGACAGATACAGTATCCTTATTATCGAGCATCCAAGCTATTCGTTCATTCATAACATATAAAGTACCGTCTCCCTTCTTATAACGTACTTGTCCCACTTGCATTAAAACATCTTCAGACGACGTAGTCATGGTGGATATAATTTATCGTATAATTTTTCTAAGATCGATAGATAATATTCTGTAAAAAATAAATCATAATACCATAGCAATTATCTATTAGTGTATATAAAAAAAATATTTGAGTTTAAAGTCCGCAATGAGTAAAAATATCTAATTGTATGCATAATTTTTCATTGCATGCACTTATATTTAAAATAAAATATTCTAATGCAATGATACACAAACGAAGGTAAAGTTTATATTAAGAATAATGATAATTAAAAAAAGATAAAATAATTTCTCGTCTATGCACATAAAGCAAATAAGTCGCGTGTGTGTGTGTGTGTGCATGTGTAGGGAAACGTTGTTCTATATAGCTACACCGATTTGTCTGTCATCATGTCCTTGAATACGACATTGGAAGAAAAAATATCATTTCAATGAAATGGTCAGAAAGGTTTTCCAGACTTGTGTGCGAGTTGTAATAATCTTTGATAAAAATAAATATGTTTGAGAAAATGCTGTAACGGTGTCTCCTTCCTTCTTTCTTTCTTTTTTCCTTTCTTTTATTTTTTTTTTTCTTTCTTTCTTTTTTTTTTCTTTTTTTTTCTTTTTTGTTTGTTTGTTTGTTTGTTTCTTTCTTTTTTTTTTTTCTTTCTCCCTCTCTCTTTCTCTATCTCACTATGATAATCCAAAAGGATGCGGCAGTAATACACACTTACAACTTGTAATTAACATTTGCCAATAGAATATTTCTATTTAAAACGATCCGAATGGTTTAATAAACTTTTCTCATTCACCTGAAGGAAAAATACAATGATAATAGGGGAAATTACCGGTAGTAAATTGTGAAAGAGCGTAGAACGATGTAAGGTCCCTACGGACAGCACGGCCATGTGCAGAAACACACATCGGTGGACGTATCGCGAAGCGAAGACGGCTACGGAATAACACTATCGACCAGCTGAAGCCGGTATACTACGTTAATTAAAACTCATACCGAGAGATTATTTCTTCTTTGTTACTCTTTTACCTGATTATTTATTATCAAAGATATTTTATATTTTTAAACGATCATTTTTCATGTTTAATATTTATTTGATTCTTTTCAACAATACAAATTATTACGCTTACAGATGTTAACTTGACTAAAATAGCGTTAATTTCATGTGTGTAATCATGTTTGTGAATGCGCATTTAAATTGTACACTTTAAGCGCGCTAAATTCAAATGCATCAAAATATTATAATTCTTTATTAATCAGTTTAAAATTGAAAATTTGATATTATTATTGTTATTAGGATATGTTTATTTCTACAATTTCATTCATTTTAATCATACTTTATGTAATTGTGTGAATTTGTTTTTAATTGATATCTATTACGTCCGAATTCTAAATATAATAAATGTATATCGATTTAGATAAAAGAAATGTCGCAATGATTATAATTAAATTTTTCATTTGTAGATTTATTTTTGTCTATCATGTAAATGAAGTCGATGATGCTATTAATATATGATATAAAATTTGTCTTTACTACTAATTCGTATTTGATGGATGTTCATTTTATATATTGTTATGCATTATATTAATTTTAATTCGTAACCTAATTGTGCTCTTTATACTACATGCATACATACTATGACATATTTAATAGATAATATATAAGAATTTTTAATTTAAAAAAATGGAAGGTATGATGCATTATGATTTTATTTATTTTATCAAATATATAATGTTGTTAATATTGAAATTAATTATTAATTATGTTCTTTTTCAAAGATTTTCAATATGTAGTTAAAAAACAAGAACGAAAGAAAATCTGTTTTGGTTCTGGATTTCCACGAGATATGTCTAAAAAAGGCATGACTTCTTTTATGTCATATCATATGAAAGATAATTATGAAAACATTGGTCCTTGTACATACAATGCTATGAATTCATTTTTGGCTACTACAAATAAAGTATGTGTTTATAATTGTTACCATTTAATACATTATTATTTTTCTTACTTTGTTGTCCTTGAATTTAAATAGCCCTGCTCACGTAGTATAAGTAATAAAGGATATGGCGGTATTATTAGAGCTGTAAATGCAATTGAAACTAGAAAAGATTTTCCATCTCCAGCAGATTATAATCTCATTGATAGTTTCAAGCCTATCAAAGAATCAAGAGTTCCCTTTGCATCTTTTACCAAAACAACTACTTTTACCACTAACATAAATCCAGGGTAATCTATTTAATTAGAAGAAGCGAATAAGTGGTACGATCTATTGATGTTGAATTTTTAATTATTTTAGACCAGGGACATATACACCGGCATGGAAGAAAGAAATTGCATTTGAGCATAGTTTTGGTGGTAGAGTTAAGATGAGATTGGGAGTTCAATTTAAATGTTGTAGTAATAATACAGATGTGTGTAAAATCTGTGGAAAAAAACCTAAAGGAGATTATTGGCATTGGAAGGATAAAATTTTCTTGTGTAGACTGTGCATGATCATTGATAAGTTTCAAAAACAATCAAAGTATAAAAGAGAAGAACTAAATCGTTTTTCTGTAAGTATTTTTACTTATCCTAATATGTGGACTATTTCATATCATAAGCATCTTTTTATTTTAGAGAGTACGCGATTGTTCAGACATTCATCAGCATGATGGTACTCATGCTAACATTTGGTTAATGCATCCTGAAATTCTAAGACAAAGGTTCGTCAAGGAAACATATCTTACTTCTTATTTAAAAAATTAAATTCAATGCTTCATTAAATTTTGCACCTTTGTACTCGTATGTATTTACCAATCGACGCAAGCAAGGCATTACAAGTAGACTTATTTTATTTAACTTTTAAATAAACTTTATATATTGCGATCTATAATTGGATGATCTTTACTCTAATTTCTAGTTTATAATTTATAATCAACTTCATATAATATAATCATCGATTTATAATACATTATGATCTTATTTACACAAAGATGATATAAAAATATTGATATATAATTATAATACTTATAATAAATACTTCAAATAATATATATAATAGACGTATTTTTATAATGATAGAATATGGATAGTATTTAACATTTTTTGTTTGATGATATTATCATTACGTATACGTGGTAATCAGTCGATAGAGAAGGACGTTTTTGACAATTTTTTTTTTTAATTGCCATCTTATACCTACACTTTTACATGCTCATATTTGGCAAGTATTCGAGATTAGTAATAGCATAATTGTATTAATGTAATAATACAGATTCATATTCGGTATATACTTTTATGTTACTAAGAAAGTATTACAAAGTAGTAAATTGAAAATGCAATATATTTTTGCGAGAAAGTTAAAATTCTTGATAGAAATTAATTAATAAATCCTTTTATATATGTTCCTTGCATGTCAAAACAATTTTAACTGCTTGATGAAAAATCTGACATATCTGTTTCTGCTGTATCGAGACAAGCACCAGATGGTGGAAATCCTATAGAGGACAATTCTAAAATATTACCCCTAAAGCAAACAACTGATACGTCAGATGAGTTATAATAACTATTTTCATCTAATTCTATTTCATTTTGTCTCATTGATGATTTATCAAGAGATATAGTAGTTGTTGATTCTGTACTATTGCTTGCCATTAAATCATTATTATTAGGATTATGAATTACAGTTACGTGAATATTACCATCAACATTTTCTGAAATACCAGAAGGCGTAAGCCTAAAAATTTCTGCGTTCCCAGCGGATTCTGCATTCATTTCTTTTTCTTTTTTATTGATAATATTTTTATCTGGCGATAACGTTATCGTTTCTAATTTATTTTGCATATCATCGAATCCACTATTTATGACAATGCCAAAACTTTTAGAATATCGAGTATCTAATTGTTCAACTGCTTGTGTCTCTGGTGAGACGCTGTTGGATACTTGAAGATCTGGCACTAAATGTTGATATAAAAGTGGATTGAAAATATTATCTAAATCCATATGGCGAACATTAGATGTAATAAGCAAATTTGTCAGCTCGTCATCATTTTTTAATGTATCATTATTTTCTTCCGCGACTAATTCTTCTCTTATAACCGTTGATATTTTATTGCGAGATGCGTGTAAATTGCTAACTGTTGCTGTCACATTTGTTGTAGGAACGGTATTATTACTCATCCAATTTGATAGAGTTAGAGATTCAATTTGATCCTTGTTTTCTACTTGCATAGGTTTACATTTTTTAATAATTTCATGTTTGCTTTTGTTATTATTTTGTGCATTATCCTTCTGAACAGTTGTTAACAAATCAATTACATTTCTTCTCATAGATGAACCGACTGTTATGCAAGGTTCCACCGGATGTTCTAAAGAAAGCTTATCAAGCAAATGATTTATGTGTACTTTTGTTCCCCTTAACGGATATGTCTCATTGTTGTACAACACATTACCATTCTGCGTATGATACTTTCGTTGATAATAATTATTCAATAAATTCGAATTCGAATTCGAATTCGACTGGGAAGTAGAATTGAAAGTATCTTTGATATTGGATACATTTACATTTGTTACTAAATTATCATTAATTCGTTCAGGTGATTGTTTATATTCATTATTCGTATGAATGCGCGTATACATACAGTTAGTTGGTGCACTTTGACACGTATCGTGCGTATCTGAAATTTCAGCAGTTGAAAGTATAATGTCTGTATTTCTATTTTCAATATTTTCATTATCGTTATGCATTTCGTTCAAATCAAAATCATTGTCAAAATAATCTTCAAAAGCGGTATTTGTTACATCGTCTAAACGTGACTGTAGACGTTTCGTAATTTCATCTAATTCTGCTAATTTTTGTCTATGAAAAAAATTAATTAATTTAAATATTATTTATATACTGTTTTAAATAATTTAATTATTCTTAGACTTTCTTTTCTTTCCTTTTATAACTTACTTTAAAGACGAAGAAAGAAAAGACATAGAAACGTCTTCAAAACTTTGAGTAATATCTATCATAGGATGAGCTATGTGATTATCAAAGTCAGTATAATTGCTCGTTGCATTGTATGTAGCTGTTAAAGGAGGTTGTTGGATATTACTCGACTCTATGTTATTTAAAAATATATTATGGCTGTATAATGAAGATTTGTTTGATCGTGCCGAGTCACATAATGGTATTTGTGTAGTACTCGTTGATGTAGATGACTTTAAAAAAGCTGATATATTATCCAAAGGAGTTATTCCTACCTAAAATTTAATTACAGTAAGTATTGGAAAAACTTCAAGATTTACTTTAATATATGCACATGCACATGCACATGCACATGTGTAAAATTATAAAATACATACTTTTATTTGACCATTACATTTTCCAGTAAAATCCATGATATGAAACCATCCTGATACGGATGGAAAACCAGTTGTTAACACGGATATATCAATAGCAGAAAATCCAATGATTATATCTCTTTCCATATCAATATGTGTACTTATGTCTGGATTAAATAAACGCCAGACCTTCATTATTAGTTGTTTTTCATCCTTAACAGAAATAAGGGGATTAATTTTAATACAATTTATTATTAAATTTAATTATAGCATACATACATGGGTTAATAATTCTGTGGATAATTTTGTATCACATTTCCATTCCCATCTTGGATTACAACTATGCGGATAAACATTAGTTATCGTGTATGATTGCAATTGATTCGTAGAATCAGCCCGAGTCGTTTGAAAAGTTACGTAAGTACTTGGTTCTATACTCTCATTAAGTTTGTCTACTTTTGGTAAATGTAATGCGCATTCGATCTCGATAAGCGCTCTAAAAGAGCTCTCGTCATTGTTCAACAAAGTGATTGTTTTGTTTTCTAAATTTTGTACATTGGTTGGTGAATAGTAATAGGTGTTATTATTATAAGTACTGCTTGGTCCTTGTTTTATCGGTTCGTCAAATTCAGCTCCAACACCAACACTTCTGTACATTTCTGTAGGTAAATAAAGATTGTTCCCAGGACTGTCGCTATTACTATCATCTGACATACTGTTGCAACGTAAAGACTCCTCTTCGATATCCGTCCGTTTTTTTTCTATCCGTTTCTTGTTCAGTTTGCGCTGCTTGATTCATAGTTTTCGTAACATTTAACGCGTGCGCTAATCGATCTACTAGCGTATGTAAAACTTGTCTATCCGAATTTAAAACACCGTCCTGCTGTATATTGTTAGACGTAGACTTTGGTTCTTTAAGGGTTGAAATATCAGTTTGACTTTCTCGAGTTTTAAAATTGATCGCATTTGAATTACTTCTATCAACAGCATCTATGTGATGCATATAATTATTTTTATATTGAGATATTTCATTGTTTAACTGCATACCAAGATCAACAGTTCTCATTATCTCATTTGCGTTATCTGTTTGTTGTCTCTGATCATTATAATTATAGGAATAATCACGTATTACCTGTGGTACCACAGTTTGACATCTCAGACCTCTTGACATTTCTAAAAGTGCTATTTGCTCGGCAGTTCCGAGAGCAACCAATGCGTGCAATTGTCCACACGATTGACTAGTAACTGGATTATTGATCGATATCCATTCATCTATACTAATTATTGGATACTGAAAAGAGAATTAAATCGTTTTAATGTTTTTCTTCAAATAAAGAATGTGACATTTTGATATATAATAAATGATAACACATACTTTAGATGATAATAAATGTGGTAGCACAATTGGATCCCTATAAGCAACGTATAATTGATGCACAGGTAACTTTGTGATTCCCAATAGATTATTTATTCCTGTTGAATTTTTATAGTACACTTCTACAATTATATAATTATCTTTGATTCGTTCTAGTAATGCATTGCCATAAATTAAAGGTACTAACTGTAAAAAAAAAGAAAGAAAAATATAAACGACGTAATAAAAGAAAATCTTAGAACATACGAAAAGGATTTTCGAATAAAATACATAAAAGAACATACTTGGCAAAAATGGTAATACGGGTTTCGTGTGTTACTGCACAATTGACTTGTACCTTTGTCTTGCAACCAGAATGCTCTACATATTAAGAATGTATTTAATTCTAGTAAATCTTTACCCTCCGCTATATATATTAATCCGTGAAGTAAAATCTGCAATATTCGACAGATGTGAACAACTTAAACAATTTACGAAAAACCTGAAATTGAAAAGTTTATGAAAATTCTTTACATTATTATAATTCTTGCTGTCTGGATCTGCTATATCTACTTTTCTATCATCAATGTTTTGGTTACTATGTCCTGATGCATCTTTTCTTGTAACCATACTACTATTACTATCCATGCGTAAACATTCTACTCTTTTTGTTGAGGAAGATGAAACGCTATTATTCGTTTTGGATTTTGTTCCTGTTGCGGTTTTACATTTATCAATATCTGTATTTAACAAAGATCTCACATTTAACATAGGAATATTTTCCTTCCCCGACATTACAGCTTCTGTAAAAAGAATGATTGATTTTAAAATCTACATATGTATATTACAAAAATATTGTTTATTTATTATTGTATATTTTAATATCACATTTTTAAGTTTTTTTTAAACTTACCAATATATTGTTTTCCAAAGTGAATTGAATCACATCCTAATTCTGTAGTAATTTTCAACTCTCCTATTTTAATACCTTTGTTAATCACAGCTAATCTCTGCGACAAACTCAAATTCTCTGTTTTTACAATGTCACTGACATACATCATACCTGAGCCTAACTCAATTGGTGATTTCTGATTAAGATGCCGGGACAAAATTTTGAAATATAATGGAAAATCTTGATGTACATTAAATTTTGGTAAATTATATATCCTCTCATTATCAAAATGAATTACTAGAAAAAAAGAAAAATATTTAGATTATGGTTATGCACTCATTATAGATAATAAATATTATAATAATATTATTGTTACCTTGTCCTGATTTATGCTTGGATGATATTCTTATTGATTTATCATCTCTTGGTAGTTTATGATTTGTTTGCGTAACGGGTTTAAAATTAGTATTATATTGTACAAAATATGTTACAGACAATAGTATATTATCATTACCTGAAATCAAAGTATAAATATATATTTCATTAATTTAAATTATAAATTTCATTTCTAATAATATACAGCATCGAGTTTACTAACGTGATACACAGGATGATTTAACACGACGATAGCCTGCAGGACTTAATACGAATGATTCAATAAAAATTCGTATACTATCTATATGATTCAATGGAGACATTTCTAAAAAGTAATAATAAAATAATAATCTGTATAGAATTAAATAATTAAAAACATTTCCAATTCGAAACGTACCATTTTGTTTATCTCGAGACAAAGACTTTGTCAATGATTCTATCATTGAGTTGGAAGTACTTAAAGATGTTTTATCATTAATTGGTGCATTATGAGACTGGGAAGAAGCAATAGCTTCTGATGCCAAGTCGATTAACCAAGGCATTGGCGATGTTGATCTTAAAGTATTTAGTGCTTTATGTTCATCGGATGCACTCATTTCTTTGCCTAAAAAATACTCATATAATTTCTCTTCCTTGGAGGGAGGAACATCATTAAGAAAACTATTACTCGAATCAGTGTCACTCAATGCCAGAGGATCTTCATTGTATGTTTCTTTTAGTATTGCTCCTCTAAGTTTCTGTGCTTTAGCAACAACTTGGGCAACAAGTGTATCGGTCACTGTGGAATTACAACTGTACAAAGGTTCTTGGAACTTGGCCCTTTTAGTTTTTAAAATAGATCTGTAAATATCTTGCTTCATAGGAGTGTTAAATCCGTCTTGGTTGATATTACCAGATTTTTCGTTCAACAAAGTATCACCAATATCAAATTCTTTGCAATTTAAATTAGCATCCGTAGGAGAAATCAAAGCCTTGTTCTTAGATTGCTTCTCTTGAAGTTTCTGTGCTTTCAAATGCATAGTCGTAGCTTTAGATGCATTTAAATTAAACTTTATTCCAATGTGTACTTTGCCTATTTGACTTTTATTTTTATCTAATATCGGGAAATATTTAAAGAAAGGTTTCTGTTTAAAAATATCTAACAATTCATTGACCTCCGACGTTCCTACGATCTGATTGACCTCCTCGTTTATTACAACCAATTCTATAGTTTCACAATTTCTAATATATTCCTTAAATAGAATGCTGTTTGTTCTGATGCTATATATCTCCGCTGTATCTTGGCTAGATCTTACTGTATTTGTTTTAATGTCAATAGGCCTAGAAAAGAAAAAAATTTTCTGAGTAATACAGTCACTCAACTAAAAAATTTAGAAAATGCATCTTCAATTATAATTTCTTATTAAATGAATAATTTACCTGAATTTAGCATTATCTTGTTCACCCCACCAAGATGCTAAAACAGTGGTATTTTCGATATTTTCGGGATTATTTTTATACCAAATAATTTCGTCTATAATTAGCCATAAATACCCATGAATTTTTCCTTCGACCATAGGTGGTAATGACCTACACGATCTCACCTTCGAATCCATTTAATTTTTACTATATTATGCATAACTAACTTTCACTTCAGCTTCAAAATGCGTTAGGTTAATTTCAATGATTTCGTTTAAATTAATATATTTCAAATCTGATAATGCAATCTACACAAATTATAAATATTTATTAAATCACAGTAATGCAAGTTAGCTTGATTATCCGGTTAAAACACAGCTTCACATTTATTCGAGCTACTAATTCGTTATCAACTTTCTATGCAACATATACAATTGTCCTCATAATACAATTTCATCAAATAGTCACACTTCTAATTCTATGTGTATTACATGACAATAAGAAACAATATTTTATACATTATGAAAGAAAATAAAGAATTACTGAATAGTACAATTGCGAAATTAAGACGAGTTTCATTTTTCTTTACATTATTTTTTGCGAATTACTTTTAACGAATTTTTTTTAAATCCATCGGTAAGATGGCACTAAGCGGTCGGTAAGTTCTGATGGTAACTTACCATCAAATTATGTCGGTAAAGTACCATCAAATTATGTCGATAAATTACCATCAAATTATGTCGATAAATTACCATCAAATTTTATCAACTTGGTGGTGGTCAAGTAGGTCTAAAGAGCGGACCATGGAGAAGGAACACGCAGTGGTGGTGCCATCTAGCGGCGATGCCCTGAACTAAAATCCAGAAAGTTCGCATACCTCCACTATCATCATGTTCTCCTGATACAAAGTTTTAATTTTTGAGACTTTTGAAAACGATTGAAATCTCCGGGACTAGTGGATTCCCATTGAAATTGTAAAAAACGTCCAAATTTTTATTCCAGGGTGTCTAATATTTTTTTTTTTTCGTGTTTTTTTACTAGAGTCTATAAAAAAAAATTTCGAGAATCTAAATAATAATAATAAAAATTTTTTATAAGAAAAATTAAACAAAAATAATATTTTTCAAATAATATTATTCATTAATTGATTTTTATGATAGATACTGATAATAAATTTATTACTGGGAGTTAAATAAAAAATACTTTTACTGATAATTATATAAAAGATTTAAAAATAAATTTAAATACAAAATACTTTTATTGATATTTAAATAAAATTATTGAAGTAAATGTATATTATAATCTAAAAGCTCGGAATATAATAGTTGAATGTATTGTCTTCTTTGAAATCCACTGTTATACTGGCTCGATACAATTAGGGCGTATTAGAGTACCAGACATTCTTAAAAAATTATTAATTAGTCGTAAGGAATTATTATTTTAATCCGAAATCACAAAATATAAGTTTTATATACCCTCCTGCTTCGAAATTCACCGTTAGACTACCACGTTGTCTTTTAGAAAGATTCTTTAATTGAAAGTTTTTTTAACATGATTTTTAGAAGGGTAAATTTGATTTATCTCGAATATTATTTTTGTTATACATAAGCCACGTTTAGGATACCTATATTCTATGCATGCGTGTGTGCGTGTACGTTTAAATTTAACGAAAAATTAATTGGTAAAGAATAAAAGTTATTGAGGAATGTTTTATTTTAATTTCGGGTTAGCAACGACATCGAATACATAGAATTTATCTAAAAATATAAAAAATAGAAGGATATAGAAAGATATAGAAATTATTTTTTATTTTGAAGTACGTTAAAATGCATGTAATGTATAAACCAATGTATCTGTGCTTATACAATATTAAATAAAAGTAAAGTGCATTAAGGTAGTGGACATATTCTAAATAATTGTTAATTAATAGAAGAAAATTAATATTCTAATCTAAAAGCACGTAAAAATAAATTTGTTCTTCTTCATAATCACGCAAGTCAAACTCCATATGATAATTGATTTATTAAATAAATCAAATATCTATTCTATATATATTAGGTATAATCATTTTATCGTTCAGATGCTTTAATTAATTATTGGTAAAAACCATTAGAGAAGAATAGATGTCTGATATGAAACAAGGAACTATATTTTTAATAGAGAAAAATTTATTTACGTTTAAAAAGTCAAGACACGATTGTATATTAGAAAAGAAAAAAAAATACTCGAGTGTTTAAAAAATAAATAAAAAGTATAAGGCGGTAACTAGCTGAGATGTAATTGATTATGCATCATTGTCAAATAAATCCGACACTTGATCATATTTAAAAATCCTTTCAGTTCTATGGATGCAACGAAAGTTATTCGTGTGAATTATAAACGCGTATCATACAATGTCTGATTGAAAAAATTCTACAACGTTACGAATACCTATTAGATTTTTTATTAAAAAATAAATCATATGTTTTTAATACTAAACCTACCCACGTGCGATCAAATGTCAAAAAAGATTCCAAATTATTGTCAACTTACATTAGATGAACTTTATCCTTGCATCCAATGCTGGATATCTATATCCATAACTGCAGGTATCCATATATGCACTAACACACTCACTCACACATGCATATTCACTTGCATAGGAAGAAAACACGCACACGCGTATACGCGACGTGAAATAAATGACATATTCTTAATATTATTGTTACACCTTCCGACGCTCGAAGAAGACTAACGATTATTAAGAAAAGTAATTACGAATACATACGACAGGTACCGAACATACACGAAGGTCAAATACAAAATTTAACAACGAAATGACAACGTTCGGTTGTCGACACCGGCGGCCGAGGAGCGACGGAGAGAAACGAACGTAAACGAAAGATTAAACATTTAATTAAGCCGATAGTTAAGGAATATTTTTTTATGAATTTCATATATAACTAATTTCCTAGAATTCACCGAGAGATGTAAACAGTACCGACGTCGAGCTAGTTTGACTTGGGACACCTACACCTTTGCCTATCTTTTTCTCAATACATTCAATACGTATGGGATTGTTATGTTTTTGTACAGCTGACCTACTTTTGTATCGTTGACCTATTTTTCTTTCCAGTGACCTACTTTTGAACAGCTGTTATCTATTTCTAATGATAGAATTTTATTTTATTTCTTAATATTTAGATAATCAATAAGTATATTTATGAATGATTTATTTTTATTAAATCGATTATTTAAAAATTCTTTCATACGTAAGTATTAGAGTTAATACTTGTCTGAAACAAAAAAAAAATAAATATTTCGTATAAAAATTCTTATATATTTCGTATGGTATTTGTAAAAATACATTTATTAATTAATATTTCGATCCTGTATTAAAGTCCGGCTCGTACAATTTTTCTGAAAACATATAAAATAAAAAAATATAGAAATTATTTTATATTTTGAATTACGTTAGAAATAATATAATGTTTAAACCAATGTATACGTGTTAGAACATTCATAAATATAAGAAGAGTGCATTAGAGTAGTAGACATATGCTAAATAANTAAGTTCTGCGTACCTTCCTCCTCGAAGTCCACCGTTAGAATGGCTCGAAGTAAACTATTAAAGTTTTTTTTTTAAAAGTTGTGTACATGTTTATCGGAGGGGATTAATTTTATTCATTTCGAATATTATTCTCGTTATACTTACACCACTTCTAAGAAATCTTATTCTATGCTCATGTGAGCGCCTATACGTCTAAATTTTACAGAATATTTATTTGAAAAACGATTTGAAGGAACAATTTGATATTTTTATCGTGAGTTACACATTAAATCAGAATTATTTTCTTCTTAGCATTTTTACATACTTCTCAAATATTCTTAAAATTACGGATTAGAAGCACGTTCGTTCGATTGGGTGAGTAATAAATTAAAATCAAACGCGAATTATAGTCAGTGTTGTTCGCTGCATAAGAATAAAGATTTAATAAGAAATATAATATTTTATAATATATATTTAAAGATTCTTTTATTTAAGAATACAAATTGTAAATATTTGTTAATAGGTTGTAAGATATAGAATGAAAATTTTCCAGTTATTTGGCCGAATCACGCAATATTTTAAATTTATGTTATTGCACAATCATTTGCCTTGCAAATCTACATAAAAATAATTCATTATCTTCTTCCTGTGTGGTTCCATATTGTAGTCCAGCGAAATACTTATCAATAATTTGGATTGAATATATTTTTCGATATCTTAGAAAAAAAAAAAGATTCTTTTTACAAACACTTGTATAAAAAAATCGTAAAGGTTCTTATTGAAAAAAAATGTAAATACTTACGATAAGATATAAAATTATGCAAAAAACATAAAAATCATGCAATCTCCATTAATTATAACAACCTCCTTCAGAGGACGGATTCCGTATTCCCACAGCATTAGCAAGTTTCTTGTATATATTATATCTTCTCTTACTTTTATCAACGTTTTGTCCTCTACATTCTAAAGCACCATTAATTGCTTTTGTTGTTAGTCCAAATTGTCTCATATTTCCAGCCATAGGTCTAACTCTACTCATCCAATACCACGATGATACTTTAGCAGCTATTTTTAAATTTTTTACTACAAGCTCAGGCTGCTGATATAACTGATCGCCCATTCCTAAAGCTTGAGAAGCCTGTTTGTAATTATCCGGCCATGATAATTGTATAAATCCTCTACCATGATAAGACTTTCCCGGTGCTCCATAACCGTATGCAGCAGCAATCTGGTTAGATCCTGCATAATCTATTTCTTCGATATATCTGAATCCACCTGTCTCATGAGCAGTTTGTGCTAAGAACATCACTGCTTCATTTTCGTCGTCAAACACATTATTAGCCTCGTCAACAATAGCAGTTACGTATGATGGAACAGGGTAAAATCCCATGTCCTTCAATACTCTCGTTATTGTTTCTTCGTCTATGTAAGGCATGTTGTTGCAGATAATTTATTACGACCGAAATAGAATCACCTAAATGAGAGAATAAGAAACAGAATGTATTAGAATTTAGACAAGTAGTTAAGTGCACTCGTTGAAAAGATTACTCGTATTCGAAACGTGTAGAGTACCGTTTTATATGTACGAAGAATGCCAAAAGACTGATGCCTTCTACTAGAAGAGCTGATTGGCGACTCTATATCATCCCACTCATGCTACCAAATACACATATGTACGTGCAATGAGCTTAGCCGATATCGCTACGATAACTTTCTTGGAAGTCCACTCCCTTGTCTACTAACACAATCACTGACGCAAAAATTCATACACTTGAAAGATTTTTTTTTTTTCGTTTCATTTTCTGCTTTTAAATATAATTATCGATAATCTTTATCCCAGAACCCATACATACACGCTAATCTCAAATTCCACGAACTTCTCTTAAGTTTTTCTTGAATCGACAAGAGTTTTTGCAAATTTTTTTATATAAAAAGAAAAATTAACTTTTCTAGTTATGAGAAATATAAGTACAAGTAATCCTCCTATAACATGGTAGATAGGTTTTTATAAAATAGAATCTTTTGAGAAACGGTGTTAAACGAGACCGTCCTTGTACAAAGGTTCTCGCGATTTTCTTATCGTATATAGGGAGAAACATTATAAGTTCCAATATTATTAATGGTTTTCCGAAATTTATTCTATTTTGATTAGAGCGAAATCGTATTACAAGATAGTACTGTGTTCTAAGAGACGAACGAAAAATATTAATTCGAATGATGTTGATAATTAGGTTGGTATGAAAGGAAATCTCTTTTCATTGAAATACAATATATTTAAATATTATGTCGAGTCATAAGTAACTTCCTATGCAATTTATTGGCTAATACATAAATTAATATAATTTTTATCTAATAGAAAAAGCATCCTCAATGAATGCATTGAATATTATTAATGTTGCTTTTATACGAATTAAAGAGAGAGGATGAATTATTAGTATTGGTTTGAATGTTAACAGACAGACAGCCATACATACAGACAGACAGACAGACAGACAGACAGACAGACAGACGTTTAAAATTACAGTAAATTATAAATATTTTTTTCTAAATTGGATTTGTTGGTAGATCTTAATTTTTAAACTGAAAATGACCGCTCGACATCACGCGATGTTTTCCGTGTACATATTTAAATTTAATTAATCAATATTGTGACAAATCCATCGGCATAATGATTAATAAATACAATGATTAATAATTACGGCATAAATTCGTTGACTTAAAATAAATGTAATTTTCTTAAATTCTATAAATTTTATATTTTTTCTTAATTTTGTCTTCACAATCATCGGAAATGTTTTTTAATTGATCTATACATTGTAAATGTATTCCGATAAAATCATTAAATGGTAAATTTATGTTTTCCAATTTCTGAATCGTAGACGGCATCGTGTTTAAATGTGCTTTTATAAATATTTAATTTTACGCAACAGTTCGTTTTTCCGAAGGATTTTTTGTGCAGTTAGACTGATTCCAGTATTTTTTTACTTTAAAATTTAGGATTACCAATTATCACGAAAGATAATACGAATATAGCTTTATTTAAATCCTGTCTAAGGTCATATTACTATTTAAATATATAAATAGTATTTAAATTTTCTTTATATTTTAAAATATATATATAATAATCCGTTTACCATATCTCGTGAAAATTAGTTTTAATAAAAGAGGAATATCGTTCAATGTTTTACGATACACTTATATGTGAAGTGATGTTTATAAAATGATCTATTTCGGGAGATTTCTCCATCTGGTTGCCTCAAACCATACTCTTCTATTGTTTATCTTATCGCTTAAATAATTTAACTGAAATTGTTAGAACTCGAAAAGATAACAGCTACATTTCTTCGAAATTTCTTTACCATCCTAATTATTTTTATTAGTTATTCTTATTTAATAAATAGTTTTTTTTTTTATGTTTTCGTATTTGAAGTCTTTTAAATGAGTACCTTTCTATCCGTAGTTGACTTTTCTCCGTATATTCGTTTTTAATTTAATAAACTGTTTTTTTTTTACAGTCCGACAAACAATCTATTTAATTAGAATTTTAAAATGTAACAGCTGTAGCGTATTATCCGATTATAATATAAAAAAGCGTTGATTAATGACCTAAATTAAAACTTAATCAGATAGATTATATCGAGATGAATATAATATATACGTATACACTGTGTATATCGTATGAAATGATATATTGCATTTATTATAAACATAAATAATACGTCATGTAGAATAAAAAATATATTTTTCAAATCGTCTAATGATAAAACAAATTTCTATTAAGATTCTATAAATTTATTTATTTTTTTCTTTTTTTTTATAAAAATATGCAATATAGTTATTAATAATTTTCAAATAAATTATATTAATATTTGAAATAAAAATAATTTAAGAGTTTAAAAATTAAAAGCCATAGAAGGATTATCTTACCGATAATACTTTGTAGTAGCGAATTGTGGTTCACTTACGTTAAAGGACGAGAATAAATTTCGGGTATTCAAAAATAAAGTATTTCAATTAAAATTTTTCTTACATTTATATACTTAATCTCTCTCTCTCTCTCTCTCTCTCTCTTAGTGTTATATTTTTTATAAGGTTTAAGGTCAGTTAACAAACATTAAATTAACTCATCTTGTTTCTTTAATGATTTAAAATATAAATAGGTAATAATAACGAAGTACAAAAATATTAATCGAGAAATATCGCGACACACACGCACACACACACATATATATATATTATATAAGTATATATATATATATATATTTTATGCATTTCCGATGACCAACGACGCATGAGTAATAATTTATCGTTTTTATATTTTTTTGTTCTTTTCATTTTCATTTTTTCCTTACTAACAAAATAATAACTTAAATTCATAAATATATAAAAAGATGAGGTTGAGGAATATTATGAAGAATTAATATTACAAACTAAAAACGGAGAAATCTGCCTATATGTACATATGAATAAATACACATATTTATTCTAAAACAGAATGCAATAATTAGGAAGCGATATACTATTTTACATTTACACACACATATATATATATATATTATAACATATACTTGTATACATATATATATATATATATATACTGTACATTTATATATTGAGAGAAAATTATAAATACGAGCAGTAAATTAATCATACATATATACATGTATGTGTATATATGTATATGTACATATTGATAACAGCGTGTCGCGGAATAAGAAGAAAAAGAAAATTATATAATTATTTATACATATATATAAAGCTGTATATAATCGATACAGCAAAATTTATTATTTTATTAATTTCTCTTTTTTTTGTTGCTGTTTCGTCTGATTTTGTTTTATTGCAATTTAGCTTCTTCTCTGACTTTCCACAGCACCAATTCCATACACGCTACAGCATCCTCTTTACTGTCGTGACCACCAACTGTAATTTATTCATTTAATGAAACAAAATTAAATAATTTTAAGAAACACGTATCATATAAGAAACATTCTATAAATATTTACCATCATTTTGTATGATCTTTCTTAAATATTCAGAACAAAGATTTTTTAGTGCCCGTTTCTGAGGAAAACCATTTCTATGAGGAAACATAACACTGGTATCTACCACTGTATCGTGAAGTAACCTCAGTGCTTTGAAATCATTTTCAAGACTATGCCCTACTAGTATAGTTTTATCAGAGAACATTGCTAGAAGCGTAGCTTGGACATCTAAAAGCGTCGTCGTCACACCTATCATATCTTCTTCTGTAATCCCTGAGAACCTACGATTAACATCAAATGAAACACAGATTGTTAATTATTTTATTTTTTTTTTAAATTAATAATTCAATAACAATTATAAATTACCTTGTATTGTAATCGACTATTGGATTCTGAGGTTTAACCAATGTTTCGTATATAACGTTGCATTCGTCATTAATAACTGTTATTCTTGTCAATTCTAATCCTTGAGTAGTGTAACTCATTTCACAGTCGAGCGCGTAGACACCTTGTTCCTCTTCAACAATACCTTAAATTTTATTTTATTATTTGTATTTTTTTTCTTTTTCTTCGAACATAGTAAAAATGGAAAATAATCAGATGAAGCATGTATTACCTTTTGGTAAGGTTTTTATATAACCACGAAGATTTTCATAATCAGTATAATTCCATACATGGAATTTAGCGTCGCAACAACCAGTAGCAGATCCATATTGTTGACAACAACTATATTTTCCTTCTCCCTTAATCGTAAACTTTTTTCCCCAATGATATATACAATTCTGTTGCTGTACAGAAAAACCTTGTTTGTCTACCATATAATTCTGTCCACAACGACTACAGATCCTTTCATTAGGCACTTTCGATAGCACGTTTTGATTGCGCGAGTTTATAACATAAACCTTAGCACGTCCCTGATATAAGTAGAACAAAAATTTATATTAAATAATAATTTTCGTTTATATGATTGATGTCATTATTTTACCTTAGTACCCTCTGGATGAACACGAGGAAATCCATTATCCTGTAATTGTTTTTCTGTCATAATCCATTTTTTTAACATACTATACAACGCTGAACCCTTAAAATCAGTTATTGTTTTTTTTGTTCTCAAAACACTCCAAGAACCCTTGGATTTACCAGCAAGTACAGCTTGGTGCGATATGGTACCGCTCGCTATTATGTTATTGCCATCCGAGGAACCATTTTGATCAACTTCCTTTTTTAATCTATGTGCAGCTAACATACAAGACTTTTTGTACACTATAAGCGCTTTACATTTTTCGTAACAAGAAAATTCCTCTCGTACAGCACGTTGCGCGGCATCATTGCCGTTAGTATAAATCTGTATACATATATCGTGCATTACATTGATATAATACTGACGTACATTCAATGGGAACTTTTGTGAAGTTGGCTGAAGTGGTTCTGGACGTATTAGCTGTGGCATCTAAAGATAAAATAATAAAAACGATTAATACAATAAATTAATAATAATATATATTTGTTATTTTTAATATGTTCACTTGGTTTAAATAATATTTGTACCACTTGAGAAATGTGAGCAACTCGTACACCGCGCTTACTAGTTTGAGCTGCTGTTTTACACTCAATTGCTTTAGAGTCATTCGTTTTTATTATATTTTCTGTAACCTGTTTCTTTTTCATTGCAAGAGACATAGCATACGGAACGTGAGCGATTCTAATTCGACCTAGAACATTTAAATATTATTATTATTATTATCATCATTATCATTTTAAAAATAAATTATAATTAATTTATTTAAACATTATTTATTACCATGTTCATTCATCTGAAATTCGTTATTATTTATCGTAGAAACAGATTCTACTGGCTTGTCGTTGACAACATTAGCTGGTTTTTGAATTACTGGAGTAGGTGTAATTTGAGTTTTAGTAACATTAGATGTCATTTTTTCAGCAGCTTTTTCTGCTGCTGCCTTTTCTGCAGCTGCTTCCTTCCTCAAACGCCACCTTTCATACAGTTTTTGTTGAGGATTATGAATTTTTTTAGGTTGACTCGGACCAACTTGTTTGGATACCATTGTTGCAGAAGGATGTGCTACTCTCTTTTTACCAAATTCCTCATTTTCTTCAGTTTCGACTACTTTAGCAGATTCTTTGATCGACACTACTTTTGGATGATTAGAAACTTTATATTCTTGAAAGATTTTAAGACATTGCTCTTGCACATCAGTTTCTGAATCAGACGAATCAAAAATAATTTGTTCAAAAGAACCTGGTATAGATTCAGATGGGCTGAGAGATTCTCTTTCGTCTATCGATGCATTAATTTTTTTGTCGTCATTTTCTTCCTTCTGCTTGTCTGTTTTAGATGGACTATGCGCCCGATCTCTCGATCTGGATCGATGATTTCTATGACTCTTACTGGATGAATGTTTATCAGATTTGGAACTGGAGTTATATGTTTTAGATTTATGGCTATCGTGCTTATTACTTTTATGCTTATCTTTATTCGATCTTTCAACAGATGAATCTTTGTCTCGATGACTGGAACGTTCTTTCGACTTGTGAGTTGAATCTTTAGAAGAGTGACTACTTTTACTGCTTTCTTTGTCTTTATGCGAGGAAGAGGAGGACGATGAATGTCGTTTATCAGACGAACTAGATTTATAATTCTTACTTTCTTTAATACTTTTTCCTGAACGATTATGGTCCTTTTCGTGCTTATCACTACTTCTACTACTACTTCTGTGATCTTTTTTTATTCTATCTTCATCCTTTCTTCTTTCCTTATGTTTTTCTTTTATATTGTCGCTAGATTCTCTTCGTTTCTTATTTTTAATTTTGTCAGCAGTGTCATCAACATTATGATGATTATTTAACAGTTCATTTTCTACTTCATCGAGTTTTCTCTTCTTATCTGCAACTACAGTATTGTGTACATTATCTCTTGACTTATTTTCATTGTTACAAAGAGAACTTTTGTAAACGTTAGATTCCTCTTTTTCTTTGGTATCATCCGGCATAGGTTCATCGTCGGAAAACTTTGGCTCTATATCTAAACAATAATCTTGGGATTCTTCGCTGGGTACCACACTAAGAGCTGTCGTTGCAGCAGTTAATATTTCTCCGATCATATCGAATTCTGGCTCAAATTGATCCAACACAGTATCGTCCAATTGTTGAACATTTTTTAATGGAGTTTTGACTTTTTTAGGAACATACTCTTCCCTTCTTTTCTTAGATTTCGGATAATAAGCTTCTTTAACTTTAGGTATGTTGTCATTGGAATTGCTATCTTCGTACGAATTGGAAGAGGATGAATCTGACTTAAAAGTTGGTATATAACTTTGTACAGAATCTTGATCATTGATGCAAGAAATAGCAGTAGGTTTGTAAGTGATTTCTGTGGTCTGTGAACAAGTTGGATCTTTGATAACGCTTAACCAAGGTTTAATTCTATCTGGAGAAGATTTACGTTTTACTGCAACTCTGTTTTCTCTGGTCGGCATATAAGATACCACTGGAATATGTCTCCTCTTTAATTCAGCTATTGGTGTAGGATTGTATACATAAGAAACTGGTTTAGTAATGGTTGTAGGAATATTCATATGCTTTCCAATAATATTGCTAGTAGTTGTATCAGATGAAGAAACAGAGTCAGAAGTTAAGGAAGGTTTCTTAAGTCCTTCTACCACTTGCGAAACTATAGTCTTAGAGAATTTATCAGTATCTGTAACTTCTTGATCTGCAAGCACTTTTTTAACAGCTTCAGTTACTAATTGCTGTAACATATCCGAATTGGAAGCAGCAATGACTGCATTTGATTTTGTTTTATTTTGACCCATTGCCTGGGTCTCCACCACTTCAGCCACTCCTGCTGTATTTCCTGCATCTTCTAAACAATAATGCAATAAGTATTACATAATGTATACTAAACGTTAGGTTATAATAAATTAGGTAATCTAACATTTATAGTAAATACAATAAATAAATAAATAGAATTTCCAAGGAATTTTATTGTTTAATGACACTTCTCTAACAAAGAAAAAAAAAATCAACACAAGCAAAGTGAATACATTCAATAAACAATCATTAAACAAAAGATGCAACCATTGGATTTAATTTTCATATTGAAATTAATATTTGGAATTGTTCTAAGAGGATAAATAATATTAAAGTAACTAATGGTCTCATTAATTATTTATTATTAATAATAATAATCAATTGAAAAAATTCGTACAGATTATAATTGATAAGGTAATTTTGTATGATTTAGTTAGTCTTACCTCTTCTGGCATGTTTAAAATGACAATAAGGTCTTTCGCATAATCCGTTCTCGTAAAACGGACAATTGATCGTTTTGAAATAACCGGTGGAAGGCAACATAACTGAATCATCGCCCACCGCCTTTTGCAGAATCCATTCTTTGATAGCAGCGTCGTATCCCCTTGTTTAGGCTATGAGATTGAAACAAAATTAAACATCAATCGTTAAAAAGGATATAATCATTTCCTTATTTTCAATAGTTCGTAAGAGATATTTTATTATTACGTTGATGTTTTCTACTAATTAGTAGAATAATAAATCTAACATTTAAACTCTAAACATTGTAAGGGGGTGAGAAACTAGATGCGCGTTATTAGAAATTCGCGCAAGTAAGACAAAGGAGGTTATGTGTACTGAGTTCGCATCATTCGATGTAACTGCCATCTGTTAAGAATACAAAATATTATATTTAAATGCATTTTATTTCACGCATGCGCATTTTGTCGATAATTTTTATTATTTAAAATATAAATTTAGAGAGATATTCGCGTGTACCTGTGGGTGTTTTATAATTTAATTTCTGAATTGATTTTAATGAATAATTAATTAATTAATATTGCAAATATACATTTATATATATATATATATATAAATGTATATTTATGTGTTTGTTTGTGTGATAAAATTTGCGATACTTTGTAATCTTATCGTTAAAACACGAGTCTCAAAAATAATCTAGATGTTTATTGTTTGTTATATATCACTTATCTTTAAATTTCCTTCCTATAAAAAAAATTATTAAATCTCATAAAACATTTTTGTATATTTTTTTATTAAAACGCGCGTGTTTTTAACACGAAAAGTAATTGATGGGTATGTATATTTTATGACTATACTTACGTAAAACATATTTATCTAGTTGATTCCTAAATAATTATTGTTAAATATTATTTCACACTATCAATGGTATTTTTATTAATTTATTAATTAAATTACTTGATTTTTATATTTGTTTAAATCGCTTGTAACAATTTTTCACTTTGTTTCTTAACATTTAAAAAAGAACCAGAATTTTGTTTGTATTTAAACGATAATCTTAGATGCGCGTAAGTAATTTTCACGTAAGTAAACATATCAATCATTTTTAAACGATAACTATATAACTTATGGGTTCTTATCGCTTTAATGGTTCTTATCGAAGATGTTCGTTCGTTAATCGAGTAGAACCACCTTTCTTCGAGAGATTAAATAACATGTTTTCTTTATACAAGAATGAAATCGTTGTACAACAGTTTTAAAATTGCAATAAATTTTGTGGAGATCTAACAATAAGTCAAAATTGAGTTCAGAGTTCCTATTAAGATTTCCCACTTCTCTTCAGGATTTAACTATTTCGAAATGCTATATGTGGAAATGTGAATATATAAAAACGGTACCCAAGGAAGGCAACTTCATAACGTTTCCAACAACACTCGGAGTATGTTCATCATGAAATCACCTCTTTATAATTTTTCTAATTACCACGTTATCTTCATTCAAATTTCAAATTAAGGTACATTCTTTCTTTCTAATTAATCTCTTTTCTTTTTTTTTTTCTTTTTTAAACAATACATCTAATCGTGAAAACAAATTTTTTCTCGAGTTCTTCTTTTCTCTACGAGATTTCAAGATTTTAAAATATTATTTAACGATTGTGATTTCTTTGGTTTTTTCTTTTGCATAAATTGATTGTTCGAATACAAAACATGTCATGTGATATAAAGTTGGAAAGTAATTAATTCGTATGATACTTTAAAACATATTTTCTGATTAAATCTCATCTGTTGTAAGCTGAACACAATCTACGAAACAAGTAAGATTAATTGGATTATTAATTGAATTGTATATATTAAAATAAATATATTCACGAATGGATTTATTGTTTATAAATTTAATATTTCATTGTCAGATGTGTGCACCTTATAAAAATAATGTCACTTTTTATTCTAAATGTAATCTTTCGATTAGATCACCGAATATAAAATAGAAATTTCGAGAAAAAAAATGTTTAAGGTCGAAGATTACAATCGCGAAGCTAGAAAAGTTTATTTAAATGATTACATAATATTTCATGCTGGAGACCTTGATATTTATATTTCCTAATTCTCTAATCTATTTCAATGTAGTTAATGGCACAGGTATTCGAATGGTATTTATTAAATTTTTATTTATTCACACGTAAATTTGTTCACTTTGAATATTAAATTACGTATGCTTACTTCATAATATTTTTTCATCTGTATATATATATATACATAATTATATATAATTTATGCGTATAACTCATTTGAATATCTTCAAATAGAGAAGATATTTCATTTCAAAAGATCCACTAGCATATATTCACTATGCCGTAACTTGTATCTTTTTTTCTTTTTAACTAACATTTTTTCTGAATCTTAATTCTTTCGTAATACGTCGATTCACTTTTGTCGAAATAATGCAACTGAACAAGGCACAAATACAATTGAATTGCATTGAAAAATATGCGCAATCAATCTGGAGTAATTGATCAATTAAAAAAAAAAAAGAAATAAAAAATTATTTAAATGCAAATTTTCCAATACCATAATTGGAATATCCCGACGCGAAAATTTTATTTTTAAATTTTGTATTTCTTGTGTTTTTTTGTCGACAGGTTTTCTATGGCGATATAATAAATAAATAAAAAGAAAAAGAAATTATTCCGTCATGTTTGGATACTCGATAGATTTGAATCAGCTTATTTTAATATCGATATTAATATCAATTATAATATATTTCTATTTAAAATACAAATTATCCTATTGGAGTAGATTAGGAGTAAAATCTCCTCCGACAAATTTACTTTTTGGTAATTTCAAGGACACCATAACTTTTAAAAAACCACCAGGAATAGTGTTGCAAGATATTTACGATTATGCCGATCATGATGATAAATATATTGGTTTTTATATTTTATCTAAGCCATCTTTGATGCTTAGAGATATGGATTTGATTAAACAAATAATGGTGACGGATTTTTCTACGTTTCCCGATCGTATGTTTGGCGGAAAGTATGAAAAAGATTCTGTTGGTTTATACAATCTTCTTGGTATCAATCATCCTAAATGGAAATATTTGAGAACCAAAATGACGCCTAGTTTTACGGGAGGAAAGATGAGAAGTTTGATACCATTGATGTTGGAATGTGGTAATCCGATGTTAAAATTTGTTGAAGATAAACCAGAAAACGCTGATGGCTGGAAGGATGTTGAATTGAAAACCTTGAGCTCGAGATACGCTACCGATGTTATTTCATCCGTAGCTTTTGGTATTAATACCAATTCGTTCGACGAAAATGACGTAGCTTTCTGGGAAGCAGGTATGAATTTAAACAGAATTTAAATATTTAAATACGATAGTGAGTCATAAATTATCTACAATATATTATCTTATTTATCTACTATATTACGAAATATATTAAAACGTGTTAGATACAGTACTCTGCTCGTTTATTAGTACAGTCAAACTTGTTTTTATGGGGTTGATAGGGGGGGGGACCGCACAAAAAAAATATTCGTAACAAATGAACGCCTAAATGGAACAAATGCCTTGTAGTGTATACACGTACACTAAAAGCAAACAACGTAACGGTGCCAATACAATTAGAATTCATATACCGCATGAATATAAAACAGATCGCACAAAAATAAAATCTATATTATTTTGTTAATGCAAATGTAAATGAAAACAATTGTTGTTGATATCGCAATAAATAAAATTTAACAAATTTTTATTATTTTTAGTAGAAGAAACAAAAAAAGATAAACGAGCAAAAATACAAATTAAAAACACGGTACAATTAATAATAATAATAATAATAATAATAATAATAAAAAAATACGACTACATTATGAATAATTATTGACTCATTTTCATATTATATTGGATTCTTATTTTTAATGTACATGAAAATTATTTAACAGGACAGAAAATATTGTCTGGAACGAAAAGAGGAATAATCTTAATGATTTACTTCCTCTTGCCAGAAATAACTCCTCTTATCGAACCACTAGCTAAAGGGCCAGCTGAATTCTTTCGTCGTGTATTTTGGGATTCAATGAACACCAGAGAAATAACAGGAAATAAGAGAGGAGATCTGATCGATTCTTTGTTAGCTTTAAAAAACGGAGAACAGAATCCTGAATTTGGTGAGCGTCGAATTTCATTTTAATTTTACTAATTAATCATCTCTCTCTCTCTCTTCCTGATTTTTTAAAAATAATTTTTATATTTTTTCTCCAGAATTCGAAGGTGACAATTTGTTAGCTCAAGCGGTTTCTTTTTTCGTTGCTGGGTTCGAAGCATCGTCAACAGCTATTACTTTTATACTTTATGAGTTAGCATTAAATCCAGATTACGAGAAACGTTTGTATGATGAAATAAAAGATATCACTGATAAGGGTGAACTTACGATGGATTCCATCAATGAAATGAACTTCTTAGATGCTGTATTAGAAGAAAGTTTAAGACTTTACCCACCTCTACCAGTTGTTGATAGAGTTGCCACGAGCGATTATAAAGTAAAATATTCATTTATTTTTGTTTTTTAATCATACGGTAAATTATTTTAACATTTTGTACGTTTTCAGTTGCCTGGGACAGATTTGACTATTAAAAAAGGTACACCTATTTATATTTCTGTCAATGGTTTTAACAGAGATAGCAGGTACTTCACTGACCCAACAACGTTCAATCCTTTGAGAAACAAAGATGACAAAAACAAATTGTCACGATCTCTTGCTTTTGGTATTGGACCAAGATCATGCATTGGTATATTTTTCAACATTAAACAATTATTTTATTAATTTAACTTTGTGTTTTGTATACTTTTTTATATTTAATTTTTAGGTCAGAGATTAGGCATTTTAATAACGAAGATAGCCGTTATCAAATTGGTCTTGAATTATAGAATGTCTTTGAAGTTAGACAAAACAAGTATACTGAATCCTATAACTATTTTCACGAATGCAGTTGATGGATTAAATATACAATTTAAAAAACGTACTAATAATAAAAATTTAACATGATAATCTACTCACAGTTAATTTGTATATTCTTCATTTTTCTCTTCGTTTTCTTTAAATATTTATATTTTCAAATCGTTAACATACGAGAAGAAAAATGACGGTAAAATATATATTCTACGATTAAAACGCAATCATTTCTTTCTCTTTCTAAATTGGAAGGTACATATACAAAGTGTCTAAAATTTTTCCGATCAAACGGAAATTCTATGCAAGAAAATAAGAATTAAAATGTTATATAAACATAAGTCATTTAACACGTTAAGCACTATGTTGATGATACTTTTTTTTACAGCAGCCTGACTATCTACATTTCGTAAACCATTTACATAATGAATGTCCGCATACGCTTGATTTGAAAATACTTTCAGCATTTAGATTAGAAGTATGTATTTTGTAAGGAAACTTAAAGAGAACTGATATAGATTGGGATTTTTTAAAATCACTTCGAAAAAGTAAACCTAAAATGATCTACGTTTATATAACATTTCTTTTTTATTTTCGTGTATAAAATACGCTGTCGTAGTTTGGCCGGAAAGATCTTAGATACTCTGTATATATGTAGAATCACATAATTATGATTATTAAAATAGCGAGATACAAGATTCGACGATACGCGATAAAAGTAACTTATCGATAAAAAATGATATTTTTTATTCTCGTTATAATTTGATATACGATATTGATAATTAACGTTTAAAGCAATTTTATTTTCTCTTCTTCAAATTCTCTTTTTTCAATCATTACTTCATCGACATATATATATATATGTGTGTGTGTGTGTATATATATATATATGTATGTGTATTTTAGCATAATTGTATTCGAACGACATATATATATTTATAAATATACTATAACAAAACATTACAAAACAACAAGCGTCATGACAGCGTTTCTCTCGCTATTGACTCGATCAGTAGTGTACACTAGTAACAATACATATATATATATACATATATATATATATATATGTAACATAAGTTAACGTTATCTTTTTGTTTCTTTCTTTCTTTTCTTCTTTATCTTCTTTAAATATAGCTAACTAACGATTATCTTACAGTTGTCTAATATCTAATTATTTTTACGAGAAGAATAGTACAAAATTGGCTAGTTTGTAAATGCGATGATATTAATTTTCATTGTATATCATTTAACGATGATTGACATTCTTGTGCGTGTTCGTTTTCGATCTGTTCGGTTAGATGAGGTAGTTCAGCTTTCGTGGCTAATTGCAATGCATGCATCCATCTGAAATCATTGTACATTTCTGTTTTTTTCTTACCCTTTTACAAATTAATTAATTAAGATTTTTTTCTAGATGACAATATTTTATAAAATACATACTTTTCTTTATCTTCGTCAGAAGAAGCTTGTAGATAGTAACATTTTCTAGAATGATGCATTTTAAATGCCCTTATACGATCCTTACTACTCAAAGGATCCTCATCCGTTAACATTCCACCATCAGTTACCATAAAACCTGGCATTGGTGTTGCTGTCATGGCCATACTCTCTGTTTCTGATTTAAATGAATATAAAACAAAGTCAATATGCAACGCAAACCATCGTCTGGTCCATGGTTTGCTTGCTTGAGTTTTTAATAAAAGATAACCAGACAATACTGATGGTGCGCTAGCTGAAACTTGTAATAAACTTGGCACTGGTCCTGATGGAGATGATGGGGATTTGTTAAGAGGTTGAGTTAATGCAGCATGACATAATCTACATACTCTCATATTTTTATTGTCTTCAAATAATAACTTTTGATTAGAACATTTACTGCAAACAACCTGCAACAATAATTTTATATATATATATATATATATATATATATATATAGATTTGTAAACAAAATATTTAAATTATATAGTTTTTCTATAATATAACTTACAATTCCACATGCTCTACAATTGTGTTTCCTCTTCATGACCGAAAAACTTACTTCACAAACCATACATCTATTTACATCGTCAGCCTTAACCAAAGATGTTTTAGCATTACCAGTTTTCAAACTAGCTTTACGTCTCATTATTTCCTGCATGGTTTGGAACAATGCATCTAACCATGACGCTTTCTCCGCCGCGGAATACGTATATAACTCGATATTTTTATTTTCGTATCTAATATAAAAAGTATTAGCTGTTTCTAAATTATCACCTTCGACAACTTGTAAATCTTCGACTAAAAATTTGGCTCGTAAACGATATGGAGGACCAGGTATCAGTCTTAATGAACACAATAACAATAGATCACTAAACTGAAATAAAAGAGCATATATGTAAAAATATTTCAAATTTAGATTATCGTGTAATAAAGGGTAATTTATAAACGTACCAAAAACAAATGCCTATCCTGATGATCACCACTTCTCGCTGATATTTTCACTATACGGCCTTCTTTTATGAGCTCACGTGTTGCACTGACTAGATCCGTCGCGTCATATATACTTTCTTGTATTTCTAATAATTTTTTAAACTTATCTATTTTTTTCATTGCTTCGTTTGTATGATTAGCAGCTGTAGATACTAATTCTAGAGCTTCTGAAATGTAATATAAATATATTAGTTTACTATTATTATTTATTATATATATGTATTTAATTAAATTATCTATTAAATTTGAATAATCTTACTTTTTGTGTCTTCATAATCAGAATTTTCTTCTGTAAGATTTTTTAAATAATCCTTAAGGAGTAATTCATATCTTGGTAATCTTTGTATCGGACTTAACATGTGATGTGACAGTGATAATTTAGCACATTCATCCAATTTTTGTATATCATTAATTATTGCTGCGAATCTCGCTACTTTGTTTTGTAATGTGTTTATCAGATTCATTGCGTAGTCAAAATTTTTGACATACTCTGTATACATTTTTAAAAAGGGTGCAAAATTTTTCATA
This sequence comes from Mischocyttarus mexicanus, assembly GCA_023678845.1. Taxonomy (NCBI): domain Eukaryota; kingdom Metazoa; phylum Arthropoda; class Insecta; order Hymenoptera; family Vespidae; genus Mischocyttarus; species Mischocyttarus mexicanus. The sequence goes on along the minus strand of JACGTP010000041.1, from coordinate 101,721 downwards.
ATATCTCCAATCCTAGGCTTGGAATCCCAGCATTGCATTCGTTCCTCCAATTGAGGTAATAAAAAGTCATTGTGAAATTTGTAAATGGACTTAATATTAGAAAACATGTGTTGAACTGTTTCGGGTGGAAACATTGGATGAGCTCTGTTTTCTTGATCGACTCTAAATTGAAATACTTGATCGATGAGATGTAAGATATTAACATATTTCTTTTCAGTGGTTAATAGTTCCTCTGCTACACGACGCGCCTTTTTTCTCTTTGAATCAGGAGAACTTCTTTGTACACGTAATTTTGGCTCGGATGTAATAGACTCGTTTGTATGATCCACAGTGATAATAGATTCCGTTTCGGAGGTTCTAGTTTCCTCAGATTCTTCTTCGCTTTCTGATTCACTTATAGCATATGCATCTAGCGTATATTGGTGAGAATTTCTTTCTGAAGCTGCATACCTATGCAATAGAGAGATTCATCTATTAAAAGATAGAAAAGAAAGTAAAACAAATATGTAAACATAATGTAAGATAAAGTAACTAAAGATTAGAGGATTTAAATCAACCAAACAATATTATTAAGGAGGAATGTTAAATGGTTCGAACCTGCTACTTCTATATTCTAAAACACTGTGCGACATAGTAACATAAGAACTTTCATTGGATGTCTCTTCATTGCTACTAATATCAATGCATGCTGCTGGGGAAGAGGCTGACATAACGAACGGTTGAAACCTTGGAAAACCCCCAAAACTTGCGATTCTGTGAAAGGAATGTCTAGAATATTGATGATCTTCCGTGCTAGTTGTGTGAGTATCTGAAGAATCTTGCGAGTTCCCATCTTCATTAGTTCTGCTCTGTTGCTTCAATGATCGTGAACTTTTAGAACATTGTCTTTCCTCATATTCTTCTGTAATGACTTCCTTACTTTCTGTGATCTCTAGGTCCGTATAAAATGTACTTGTAGGACAGCTGCTTTTTGACCCAAACATCTTAAAAGCATCTATCCTTTCGCTGGGTTCAGGAAACAGGCGAGTCATCCAGGAGGAAATATCTCTCAACTGACCTCGTTGCATCCTATTGTTAAGTTGTTAATTGTTCATAATTATCGACTACTATAAATATCAAATCTAAGACTGTTAACAATACACAACATTAATCTTAAATAAACATGTATGGCATACATAACCAATTGCAAAACCAAACAATAAAAAGAAAACAGTTGTAATGTTTCATTCCATTTTTTTATATTACCTTGTAAAGTTAAAAATGTAAATTTAGTTTTTCTTTTTTTAACATTAGGTATGTTTAAATTAAAATTAATTCAAAGTTAATGAACTTTCACTTCATCAACAGTTAACTTTCTGAAATGTCATCACAATTGACTAATCTATAATAGTAATAGTTGAGTAATCTATAATAGCCAATGAAATGTACTTTAAAGATCCACCATCTCGTAGAAAAGCAAAAACTGTGTTCTTTTTGTTAGAAATGAAAAGGATATAAAAATAGTGTGTTATGGTAAGGAAAACAAATGCAAGTGAACTGGTGTAACCCTTTGGACCACACAGGGGAGCGTGTATACGCCCTTTGATACAGAGAAACTATATCAAATGTATCAATGCAAATATAGTAGTTTTGCATTATGGATAATTGTTAAAATAAAAAAAAAACAAACAAAATAATAAAATGATGATTTTAATCATCATATATATATATACCTTTCCCTTTGATATCGAATTTGTAACAGCAGAACAGCAGCAACAGGCAACAACGTATTATCACTGGCATAATGATTCGGCTTTGGTTAGACGAGGAGAAGAGGAGTGTGTCGAGTTAAGGCTGTGCCACGCACTGTGCACTAATTTAAGCAGAAACAGACACCCATAACCGAGTTCTACGAGTAATCGGCCTTATGGAACGTTATTTAATGGAACACCGAACGGTGCTTAACGGACTTCACACAAATTTAACGAACCTTCCTTTTTAATACATCTATCTTATACATATATATATAAATGTTTGTGTCTATGTGTATGTGTTATGCATAGTACGTATGAGAGTGAGAGAGTAAGAGAGTGAGTGAGAGAGAGAGAGAGAGAGAGAAACGATAATACATTGACCATTGCACGACGATGACAGTGAAGAACGATTAACACTTCAACTTGATCATTACTTCTTAGGTTAACTCCTGTATTAGAAGAAGGTGATAATTAATTAGTTTCTTTCTTACTTACTTGCATAACAGTTACACGAATACTACTTAACCCGATCGATCGTCAAACTCGTTTTTCAAGTCATTTAAATCACCGGCTTAATTATCACGAATGCGAATATAAATGGCCCACTTCAAAATTGCCGCTAGTTGACAGATTAAAGTTGATCATTGTTAGATGAGATTGAAGTAGGGGAAATAGGAGTGATCTAACAAGTAAGTAAGGAGTATTACGTTTGTAGAGAGAACGAGAAGATAAGTGGGGAGAAAAGAACAATCTGTATATATATGTTACATATCTGTGTGTGTACCGTACTTTGGTTGGTCATATAATGTGTGTTGTATATGTGTGTGTGTGATAATGCAAGTAGAGCAAAGATTTTAGTTTAGTGATACTGTTTTACCGACAGTGGGATATTGCATACAGCGCCATATTGGATACAACAGTTTTAATGATGCATAGATTATATCGCCCGCGAAAATTCGAACATTTAAAAAAGAATACATTTTTAACCATTTTATTTATTTTATTTTTGTTCTTGTTTTCTTCGTAATTAATATTATTATGGATATATAAATTTATTTATATTATAAATTTGAGAGTCGTAGAAATTTTTGTATATAAAATTCTTAATTGATTAGATGATATTTTTATCTTATTTTATAATATTGTTTATTAGAAACACAATAATTTTTTCTTGCACAAAAATTCATAATTATTATTTAAATTTTTATTATTATTATTTTCTTTTTTCTATATTAATGGAGTAGTACAATTTTAATCATAACTCGTTTACTCTTTCGTAGTAGATAAGATGAGATTGGTATCAATAATTTCATAATTTTCTTTAATCATTTATCTGTCATTTCTTCGACCTCTCTGTCTCTCTCTCTCTCTCTTTTACGTGTTATTTATCATCTATTGTTATATGTTTTCGGTTTGATTGGCTAAGAAAATATTCCATTTGATTAGGTAACTATTTTTTTTTTATTTGATTTCTATTTAATTTATTTAAAATGATTTTTAATACTACCAAAAAGGTCTTCTTCCTACTCGTTGGAATACATTGTCTAACTAATTTAATACATATTTTAATTTAATTTTATTTTTTTGTATTTTATTTATTGTTTATTATTCGCGATGTTACTATTATCACAACATTTCTAAGTATATGATAAGATTATTTAATACAACGATGAACGGTCCAATCGGTAATAAACAAATACTTTCATTGTTGTAACGTGAGTATTGCAATTGACAGGATTTTATTTAATTATTTAATTAAAAACAAAAAAAAACATGTATACGTATACATATATATATATTATTTTTCTACACTTATTTAACTATGTCTTAAATTTTTCTAAAAAATACTTTACTCTTTTTTATTTTTTTATCTAAAAATTTAAAATAATTCTTTAGGGTGCCCTATTCAATGAACAACAGCGTAGATCAATGTTTTAATTATTTTTTTTTGTTTCTTTAAATCAAACATGAACTATTCTTTTAGGTTCGAATAGGGCCGACGGGATAAAATTATGCGATCGTTAATTTGTTAATAAAAATTATCGTCTCATGGTCAGTCTTTCACTAGCATTGATACAAAATAAATATTGGCAAATGTTTTAAATTAGATCAACGAAGAAAATGTTTTGTTGAAATAAACAATATCCGAGGCGAAGGATGAATTTCCAATCGAAGTAGTGTTATTAATAATTGTTGAAACGTCTTCAATTTCACAAGATTTATATTCCTTGTGTATCGATGTTAGGAACCAGAAAGCTAATGCTAGAAACATTGTTCCCGATAGATCACCTAATGCAGTTAGATATGGGATTGCTGAATTATCTGGATCTATTTTGTGCCTCCACATAGCATGAATTATTATATGCGCTACGTAGAGTAACAGCATTACCTGAAATTAATTTAGAAATATTATTATTCTCGATATAACAGGTTGAAGACTTTGTTTGTATTTTTTTAATTAAATATACTAACTTGTAAAACTGATACCACAACGTAAGAAACTACAAAGTAAGCATCAACTGTTGATCTCTGACATTTAATATAATCTGCCAGAAAAACGAATACCAATTGACCGCAAATTGCCATTGCGATTAATAATCTAGCAGTCTTGGCGTAAGGTGCTTTAAATGGAACGTGTTAAAGTATTAAGAGATTTGATTTTTTAATAATATAATATATTGAAAAGTTATATTCAGTAAGAATAATTTTTATCTTTACCTCCTTTGAAAAGTGCTGTCCACGGTGCTACCCATAATTTAGCGTGGGGAGGTAAAATTCCTAGAATAGAAGTTTGATGCAACATAGTTGAGATTCGCGAAGCTTGCACGGATACCAGGTTACCACCGATTCCATTGATAATAGGCTGGAATACTACGAATCCAGTAAATTTGTCTACTACTTCGTCTAAAATCAATCCACCAAGACTAAAAATAATTATTAATAAAATCTGTTAGTTACATGTAGCTTATATTCGAGTTCGTAGATAATCATTTTTGACAGAGATCATTATTAATTAAATAATTGAGAAAAATGCTTACCCACTGATGAATAGTGCCGATAAGACAGGTACCCATCCAGATGTTAAAACATTTCTCGTATATTTATTTTTCATAACCACAGTGATCCATAATGGTAATAATAATAGGTACCCAATTATTACGACATAGAGAATCCAAATTTGTTGGAGTTGCAACCTTAGGAAAAATGCAGATGCTATTCTGGATAGGACACTGATCGATACTACGTCACCCACAGATGCTGCTAATGGTGTTGCTAGATTGTCTGGGTTCATCTTACATTTATGGGATATCATGATAACGGCGATCATCACAAAATCTAAAATAAAACAGGAACTTGTTGCCGTGCAAACACTCGAAGTAGCCAATAATAAAGCGTAATTCCATTTGAATGTTCCATCGAGATTTCCTTCGTCGCCGTGCACAGCTTCTTGTATTGCACCAACGACTATCGCAAAAATTGCTACCAAAATAGCAGCTACTATTGCTTGGATTTGTACCAAAGCGACATTACCGATAATCATTTTCATTATTTCGCGTAATGTGTTCATGTTTCCTAAATTCGCTTGGGTACTTAATCGCGATGCCAAACACATGTCAAGATTTCCTTTTAATCCTAGCAATGCAGGTACAAGGATTAATAGTTGGCTTACGGTTTGAAATACTTCCCAATGCTAAAACATACAGTGTATATTTTTTTTATATTTTATTTTCGTTTCTATTAACATTTTTAAGTTGTTCTAAAAGTTATATCCAATTTTTAATGAGATAATTATTCAAATCATTCTTAGATAATATAGAGTCAAAGTTAGTTAATTAATTTTGATTTTGAGTAGATATAATAAATGCTTTATACTACTACTAATAATAATAATAATAACAATAATAATAATTACTTGAACTTGATCTAAAACAAGACCAGCTCCTATTGTCCCACCTCCAGCGATGAAGAAAGGAACAGAAATTTGTATTGCCGTGTTGTACCATTTCTCAGTCCTATGATTTCTTCCACCTCCATTTCTATTTGGTTCATTAGGGTAATCAGGATCGGGATATGTATTAGCCACGGAAGATATGGTCACTATGGAACATCCACTGGATAACGAACCACCTCCATTGCCACCACCTTCACCACCACTGCCACCATTTGCCATTGGCATATTCTTTTTGTTTGTTTGTCCATTAGGAACTTTCAGGCCGGCTGAATACAACAAAATTCTCATGTATACGATCGATTATATTTTTCTTTTTATTACAATCTATTAATATTTGATTTTTTCCTAACTCTATTTAAACTCATTTCTCTTGTCTAACGTAAAGACTTGTTGTTGTAAGTTTCAAAGTACGTGAAATACTGTTCGATTTATTTATATTAGTGTATACGTATCTTCGCTTTTATTATCAAACTCGTTATTGACTTTATTATTAGAACGCCTTGTATTATTATTACTTTTTTTTTTCTTTTGTCTTTCCAGTGTTTTCGGTGCAATATAAGATACGAAAAATTCATAACCACGATGTTAAACTTTTAACGAACCCGATTACGGTTAAACAACGATAACCTAATCATTACTGTTTTTTATTTTATATGCTTTTTCCTTTTTTTTTTACTACCGTCACGGATAAATATAGTACCCGTAATATTTTCTTATTTCTACTTTCAATGAAATAATTATTTGTAATTAGGATTAAAAATCTTCTCTTTTTTTTATTTTTTTAAGAGAAAATAGATAAAACAACGAGAATTGATCGGAAGAAAAAAAAGATAATAAAATAAAGATGAAATGAAAAGAAATAAGGCGTATTTCGTTCTTCTCACCTGCAACTTTTTTCAATACCACTGGTTCCGCTTTGATTTCAGCAGCGTTGAAATTCTTCTCATCGGATTTGCCAATTCTATCAAATTCCAACGCGTAATTGTCATTGCCATTATTGGGTGACATTGTTACACGTGGAATGACGAAAGCTTGGTCCATAATCCTTCCTAATTCGGCACTTCTGCTTTCATTGCACTTATTCAGATCAGTTACTTGATTATTCCTTATCAATGATGTTTCAGTCTCCAAGACCGGCAAACCGACCATGCCTAAGTTTAGATAACATTTATTTAACAATTTCATTTATAGATGAATATATTTTAAGGTGTCGCGATAACAAAAGTAAAACCTCCGGGTTTTTAGGTCTTTCAGTTCTTCTTTTAAATATCAAAAATATCACAAAGTACATAATATTTAATAATTGACTATTGAAATAATCGTTATCCAAATAAATGTTTCATTTTAACTTACCGAATTCGGTGCTGACGTATTGTAGGATAGTTCCTTATCTCAAAATCGCGGATTCCAGGATCAACCTGTGACAATTTAACGTCGGCTCTGCCCAGTTCCGTCAGCCTTAATCTAGAGTACCTAACGTTATTAGAAAAAACAACAACAAAAAATCAAGAACACGGTAAGAAATATATCGCAATTCTATCTTTTCGAGATAAAGAAATACAGGAAACGTTTCCATAATGTTAAAAATATTTATTTATCGTTACAATTAAAATTATATTCATTGTTTACTAGTAAAGAGTTATTTTTTTTCTTTTTATGCGAGTAAAAATTTTTTATTCAACGACGCGAAGGTATTTGGAAAATTAATAATATCGATTATCAATAACTGATCGTGGTATTAAAATTCATAAAAGGAAATAAGTATCAATATATATATCGATCGTTTATTTGTGATCATTCGTTTCAATTAATTGTAATCCAATTAATATAGTATTACATATACAAAATGTACATACACGTGTTTGACATACACACACGTGTGTCAAATCGGAAACGTTAGACGGTAAGTCGTGTCGGCTTACATTGTTACTTAAGACGGATATCAAAATTGAGCTTTTGGTAATTGATAACGTTGAAGATAAAAAGCAAGAATGATCATTTGAATTAATTATTTTTAGTCCCTTCGTTCCTATTCTTATAATTATCATACTTCTTCTTTTTCTTCTTGGTCTCAATGTCATTGCACCGTCGCGACAATATAGTCGTGGGGGAAGGAAGAAGGGAAATACGAACTAAAACGATATAGTTCGTAATAAAATAATTTAACGTTGGCGAAATATTATACGTCCTTTTTGAATCAGCATATATGCCTAATCGCAATTTTTAATCTAGAGTTACAGAATTAATCTTATTGCACGTGGCTGCTAACAAGCAGCTGACGTGCCAGCGCATGCGAATTTATAAAAAAAAAAAAAAAGGAAAAAAGAAAGGAAATGTCTCATAGACACACATGCACACGTACGTTAATCATAGATCATTTGGAAGATTACTTTTCCACGTTTAGAAACACTTCGTTTAGATGACATACATAAATGATAATAATTTATTTTATTTAAATATATCTGTGTGTGTGTGTGATAATAATTTATTATGAATATCATATTTGTTTAAAAGCAATGAACAAACATTTAAAAATTGATTTAACCGATCATAATTTGGTTAGACAGATTGATTATTTTATGCAAATAAATCTTTATGTTCCATTGTTTATCGTGTAACGAATGTTTTTGAAGATATAAAGAGTTGGTAACGAAAGAGTTATCGTTTATTATAAACGAACAAAAAGTATAATAAAAATAAAGTAAATTTTGATTTTATATCGGAACCAGTTTTATCGAGATATAATAGAATGAGAGATTACGCGAATCGAACTTTAGCATTATTACCCATCCGGTTTTGATAGTAATATTAGATTAATATCAATTAGAACGTATGTAAGAATCTTATTGGCGAATGATATATTATTATAAGAAGAGACAAGTTTTTAATAAATATTAAATCAGATTATCGATACATCTCGAGAGAGTCACGACAACTGATAAGAAAGTTATTGGATATCTATATAAGGAATTTCTTACGATCGATAGATAAATTTTTGTTCATATCGATATGAAAAAAAATAAAAATTACGTTCCAAGGAAAAGAAAAAAAAATAATAAAACAATATTACATTGAAAATATACAACTGGAGAGAATGTATTAGAAAAATGCTTTATTACGTACTTGGTCGTACGAAAGAAAAAAAATACAAGAAGTAAAAGAAAAACATTTTAAATAAAAAATAGTCATGCAGAATAATAGATGAATGTTAAAATATTGGAAAATAAAAAATATTTTTGTTACATGCGAAATATACGACTGGAGAAAACTATTAGAGAAATATCACAAGCGTACTTGGTCGGATGGATAAAAAATAAAAAGAAGTAAAAGAAAGAGAGAGAGAGACAGAGAGAGAAGCAGAAACAATTAAATAAAAAAAATAGTATACAATGTAAAAACGTAAAAAAAAGCTAAAAATACAACATTAGGCGATTAGTATTGTACTTACGTAATAATTACATATCGTTGAATTAGCGCCAGCGTGTCGATCTTTTTCGATGTTAGATCTATCGTGTCACGATTATTATCAACAATGATCCTAATAAGTAGCACGTAACAATCACTTTTAGATGTAACTTTCAATTTGACAATTTTTACCTTATTGATATGATTTAATTTGATGATAATCGTCAAATTATTATTATTATTATTATTATTTTTAATAACTTCGATATCCAACGAACAAATCCACCACGAGTTTTCCAGCTTTGGAAAAATGGGATTGATTAGAAAAAAAAAATGAAAAGCACTTTAATTAAAGGATAGATTAGATTGTTAAAGTAATTTTTAAATTAACTATTTATTTTTGTTCTTTTTTTTTTTTTTTTTTAGTTAGACGATGCAGTCAAGAACTGTACGAACCGTGTCCCGCACGCGGTCGTGCTTGACTGATAAATGAACTGTTAAGCTTAGCGTCGTCGTTTCTTGTCTATATTACGCACACATATACACATATGCACATATACATATTGAGTTTAGAATTCTGTCGTCATCTTGAAGGAAAGCACGTGTGATATTTTGACCGTTCACTATGATGACGGTTGTCTTGGATCGTAATAGTGGTAGTAATAGTAATTATAGTTGCTATAATTGTTATCTGTAATACTATTGTTAATAATCTCATTGCCAGTAGTGGTGGTGGTGGTAGTTGGTGGTAGTAGGATTAAACAAATCGTAGATTTCTTTTTTATTTACATTTATATAAAAGAACATTTTGTATATTCTTTCATAGTGATTGCATCAAGGTTCTGATTTAAAAGATAGATTTGATTTAAAATACTAACACAGACATTATTTATATTTAATTAGTTTATAATTAGAGAGTTAATAATTTTCTGGAAAACGTCAAATTTAATAAGAAGATTAAGAAAGCTTCTACCCATTCTGATCTTTAAGAATAAAATTTCATTAACTTATAATAATAGTTATTTTCTTATCTTTATGTATATATATTTTTTCTATAATAGAAAACAAAGATTTACAAAATAATAAAATCATATATCGATTAAAATACGACTACCAGTGGTTGGTGGGGTAATGGGGAAAGGTTTGTACGTCGCATTGTTAAGATGGGAATTAAACTCAGAATGAAATTATCCCTACTCGGTTTAGAAACCGAGTGTTCGTCTTCTAACATAAGTCATTGTCATCGTCATTCTTTCAATTTCCCTCTCCATTTAAAATTTCTCACCCCTCCTCATTCCCCTTCTCACCTCCTATACTTTACCAACATCACACTCTCTCATGCTTATTGACCCCTTACCATTCCACGTTGTTCCGGGTCAAATGATCGGCGACATTACACAAACTCATTTCTTTTTCTTATTGTCTCTTCTTCTCTCTTCTTTTTTCTTTCAACCCTTATTCCCTCCTCTTCCTCCTTCTCTTCTTCCCTCTCCAATCCCAAACCCCCAACCCCCAACCCCCTTCTCAAACTTCCTTGGACTCACGATGGAATCTTTTAAACGTTTTAAAGAGATACTTACAATCTTCTACAACGTGACCTTCCAATTATTCACGTAGTAAATGCTCCTACATGTATGTGTGCGTGTGTGTGTGTCTGTGTGTCTGTGACGATTTATAAACGATCATATTTATTCTTTGCCAATTGCAGATCAATACAATTCGATCATGTTCTAGAAACAATAATTCCCTTTTCAATATTTTAGTTGGATATTTTGTTTAAATAAATAAATTATCTTGATTTTTAGTTTATAATATAGTTATTTTGTTACCTTTATGTTTCTTTTTTACATTTAACATTGTAACGTTGTTACGTACTTATAATTAGTATTAATGTTTCACGTAAGCAAAAATGAATTTATTAATTCTCACTGAGAATTGATTGCATATTCTTATTTTTTTCGTAATAAAAAAGAAAAAAAGAATTATCATTCCATTATCAAATAATTATTAAAAGATTTAGATGTTTGTTTTAAATAGTAAAGTAAATAAAGTTAACTATGAGTTAATGGGATTCTTAGATTTTCTTAAGAATGTGTTTTAAGTGCTTACATCTTATCGGATTTAATTCTAACAAATTGTAATACCTTTATGGGATTAGAGAAAGTCTTAGATAGATTATAATCTTGAAAGTTTCAAACATTAACGTGATATCTACGACACGTGTGTAATAATAATATATCTTATTGTTAATAATAATTTATCTATCTCCAAGGGGAAAAAAAAAATATTTTTCGCATAAATGTAAAACGTCTTATCTAATTTTATTTATTTATTTATTTATTTATCTCGTGTCATTGAGTATATGGACATATTTCTTACATTTTAGATTTTTGTATTTCTGCGTTATTTGCATTTATCAACAATACGTATAATCATTTATGCGAATGGTATTAAACTTAGCTTGCTAGGTTGTTTGAAAGTTTGCTCTTATTTGCTTGCTAATGGCTCAATTTTATTTTTACAGTTAACTTAAGAAGACTTAACATTATTATTATTATTAATTATTCTCTTTTTCTTCTTCTTTAAATTACTGGGGATATATAAAGTCCAGAAACAAATATAAACGATACAAAAAAATATAATAATAAAAAGTAATCCTCGAAGATACGTCAAACCGATGAACGAGATTTTGATAAATATTCATATCAAATAATTACGTTTATGTAAATTTAACTACGTGTTATTATTTTAATAAATTAATCGTAAGTAATTACATAATTTCATTAAACTTTCCGTACGTGAAAATAATTCCTCGACGTGCTGATTATGATGTAAATTATTGTAATTACATAATTAGAAGTATGCGAATGAACACGTATCGATTGGAAATATAAATAATAATCTTCTCCGATATTTTCTCCAATGTCTAAGGGAAAAAAGAAATATTAAACAAAATAACATTAAGAAATGTTGAAAATATTTACTTACATTTTCCTTCTCCACATTTTTCTCTCCTACGTTTATTCGCGGTGCATCGGCGACGTAGAATTTTTTTCCTGGTTCTTTTTCTCTCTCTCTCTCTCTCTCTCTTTTTATTATCTTCTTTTAGAATAAGGAAATATAATTAAGAATACACGGATACGTACGATCACTATAAAATAACGATAAGACTCATTGGGAAACAACATAAAATATGATATTCTTTGAGTACGTTCAGTTAGAAAATTTTTTAATGTTTTTAGTTGGTAAACGGAATCCTGGACAGACTGTATCTGACACTACCCCAGGAAATCAGGTCTGGGGTGTCTATGAAGATTTTCCTCCTGGTGTCAAAAATAAAACCGAGTTACGTTATTTTGGATAAAGTATTTTTTACCATTTTCAAACAACAGACGTGTAATTTTTATAAAAGTAATTCTGAATTCATATTTCTGTATCTGTTAAATCGATGACATTGAAATTCGAATAAGTACGTAATAAGAATTAAAGATGTGTTAGGTGTATTATACTAGGATAAATATAGAACACGTATGTGTTTTTTAATAGTCATCGTAAACATAAATCATTATTACATATACTTACTTGAGAATTTTTCTAGGAATTACATAAATATATCTTTAAGATCTTGGTACTCGTGTTACTGTAAGATCGTAAGACAACTTTTCTTGAGCAATACGATTGGTATTTGATATCTGTGTGGATGTAAGTAAGTCAGTAAGTAAGTATGGATATATGGATGTGTGTGTGTGTGTGTGTTGTATGTTTGTTTGTTTATGTGTATATGGTACTGGAAGGAAGGTTGGGATTTACGTGTCTATAGTGACGTAAACATCGTCAATGGAAAAAGATAAGGGAATCCCGATTAAATGCATTAACATTGATTTCACGTGGATCCTAAATGATTCTTTTCCTAAAATAATTTCATTCTTATCGTGATCATTTGTTTGAAACATCTTTTCTTCACTCGAATATTTTATTTAAATATTTAATTTTAATAATAATTGCGATATTAATTATTGACCAAGTCAACAGATTTGTAGATGAAAAAGGAACAGCAACTAATAGAAATTGTGATTATTTGTATTTTTTTAGCAAACTGAAATTGAAATTGTAACTGAAAATGAAAAGGAAACAGTGATAAGAGTGGAAGAGAGAAATGCATCGAAGTTGTTTATTTTCGTAAGCTACAATTCACCTTTTAAGAAACATGAGGGAGGAAGATAAGTAAATAATACTAATTGCTTTTGTCACGAAACTTCGTAATAAACAGTTTTAATCTAGAGTATTTAACAGAATTGTAAGTGAGTCAGATTATCACTGATAACAGTGAATCTTTTTACATCTCTCTCTCTTTTTCTTTCATTTCATTTCCTTTTATTCAGAAACAACGTTTACAACTCTTAACGATAACGAATACGCCATAATATTGTTTACCAAGTTTTATTCAATCCAATTTTTTATAACTCGCAATAATTATTATTTTTATGATATTTATTATTTTAATTAACGAGTCACGTATTATTAATTATTTTGACTTATTTAATATTCATGAATTAAACAAGAGGGGGACTATTATTACATTAAATTGAAATAATATTTAATATAAAACAATTTAATTCATAAGCTAATCAATAAATTTATCAATTTAATCGCGTTTAATTAATCAATACGAAATCGCAAGTAGATACATTCGAGTATCGGATATTTTCTTTTTATCTTTTGTACAAAAAATTAGATTAACAATATCCGATAGTAAAACGTGTTATTAATAATTATCTTACGTACTTACCTATTTATAAAGAGTTGATTTGTGGTATATTAAATGATTATGTTTATTACAAATGAAAAACTTACATCATTCGAATATTTAGATGACGACAAGGAAAAAAGTTGTTGTTTTAATTATTAAACATTGTGAAAAATACCTAAGAATATATATTTCTATTAAAACTATGCCGATTGCACAACATTTTACGGATGGAAAATATATATATAAAAAACCAAATCATTCCTAGGAATAAAGTTAAACATGCGGTTTCTCGGTATTAGATAATTCTTCTTTTTTCCTGTTTGAGGTCGGTGATGAATCTTAAAGAGTTCTCATTAAGGATTAATTAAAATCAAGCAAGTAAGTAAATATCTCCTAAATGTCATTAATGAATTTAATAAGTTTAATTAATATCTAATCTAACGATAAGTGAATTTTAATGTGGTTTCCTCTTTTTCTTTGGTTTGTTTTAATCCAAATTTCTAATCATATTCATACTTACACGTAATAAACTCGACGAATTTATTATAATATTTTCTGATAAGATAGGAATTATCTTTCTTATTATTATTCTTCGTTTAAATACTATTTTGTTTACTCAGATTTTAGAATTATTTCATTTTGACATATCAATTGAAATTTTCTATTCACAATTAGGAAAATGTAATATTCTGTTTATTTTCTTTTTCATCCTTAATTACGTAATTTTGATTTTTCTTTGATAAAAATGTTGCATTAACATATTGTTAAATATAATACTTAAATAATAATTCAAATGTTTCTTTTTTACAGTCAAGCAAATAACAACGAGAGATGTGCAAACAAGTTACTCGACTTATTGAAAATGATCGATCACTGATTAATTTTACAAATTAATTCCATTGACTATAATATTAATAATATTAATAGTGATAATAGTTAGAATATAAGATGCACTTTATTAATGACGATTATTGTAATATTTTTTTTGATGAGAAAGGATTTAGGGTGATAATAATTATTATAAACAAAAATAAAAATAAAATAAAAGATTCATGGACAACGTTTAATGATTATTAGACCATATTTCTTTTTTGTTTATTATTTTCTTTTTTTTTTTTTGGACGAGTCCAACTATCCTTGTCTAACAAATAATATTTACGAACAATCAATTTCTATGCACTTACAATGTAATTTTTGATGTTTTTCTTATTTTCTTTTTCTTTTTTTATTATTTGAATATTTTGATTCTTGTTTTTCTTCTTAACCACCTCCTCCTTCTCTTCCTTCTCCTCCACCACCTAATCATTTTTTTTTTCCATCTTATTTTTTATTCTTTTGTACCCTCGATCACATACATATATTTTAAAAGAAAAAAATAATGATAAGAAATATCTTTAATAAGAAAATAAGACGACAATCAAATGTGAATATTTAATGACAGTTCATTGACAAAGAGAACAAATAATTCTCAATTAGACGTAACTCGTTTAAATAAATTATTTCATTTTAGACGATCCTACGAACAAAATTCTTTATAGGATTATCTCAAAAATATTTCTTACAGTTATATCAAGAGATAAAAATATCTATCATAGTTTTATGTACTTTTGACACCACAAAATTATTTTACGGTTATTCGTTTTGACATCCTTTTTATTTTCGTGTTGTATTTTTTTCTTCTTTCTTTCTTTTTGTTTCGTTGATACATACACACACACACACACACTCATACACACACACTGGCTGATTTGTGCAGAAGAAAAAATAAGAAACGAATAAATAATTGGAAAAGAAACATAAAAAAAGAATACAATTATATTCGTGATTAAATATATATAATTCAATAATAATTAATTAATTTATAAAATGTCATAAAAGAGTTATTTTTAACCTTTATTTTAATTTATTTCTTGCACAAATCAGCCAAACAAAAAATCCACAAAAATGTGTTTGTAATTTCTCGTACTACATACTTTGATCTTACACACATAATATCAATCTTAAATCTTTATATATATATATTTCACAGATATAAATACATAATAATAATAATACATAAATAAATAAATAAATAAATGATATTACCGTCATATTTTTTTGGTTTATTTTGTTTAAATAATCTTTGATAATGTTCCAAAAACTTAAAAGCCAATTTTATAGTATATATATATATAAATATAAATTAGGGTAAAATATCATTATCATTTCTATGTTCGTATTTTATATATATATGTGTAGATGTGTGTACTTCTTATAAATACATATATATATATATGTATTGTGTGTATTCAAATGAGAGAATATTACAATAGGAACATTTTCTTTACCGCGTGCTAATATTATATAATTCTTATGATTAAATTATTTAATATATATTTTATATCTTATGAATTTATATTTATTAACTTATTTTTTTCTATTATAATCTTCTTCTTCTTCTTCTTCATCATTTTTTAATATTTATTACTTTTATTTTAATAAATATTTTGCGAGGTCTTCATATAGATGTGTCAAAAATAATTCGTCATGCCTATTCTCCGTTCTCTCCTCTAACCTGTTTTATTTATTTATTTTTTATTTATTTATTTATTTTTCATAAAAAGATAGTTATTTAATCCGCGAATATATTTATGTATGTATAATATTTTTTTCTTTTTCTTTTAATGCATTACGTGTAATAATCGTAGGAGAGAAATAAACAAAAAGGTAAAATTAGGGTTTGTCGTTTAATAAAATTTATGGGTTCTTTGTTTTATTTTTTTTTTTGGGTTTCTTTATATTTATATTTATATATATATCATTCGTTATATGTATTTTTTTGGTTTTTTCTTCTTTGTATTGTTTTATATATACAACACCTTGTAAGTACTTTTACATAAATATAATATGTATGCATATGTGTTTTAAAAGTGTGTAATGCATATAATATTGTATATATATATAATATTGTATATACTTGAGTAATTCGTTCTTTTTTTATTTTTTTTTTTTATCGACATTATGACCGTCAGTTGTACTTCTTGTTTTAGTAGATACGTTTTTAAATTATCTTTTCGTTTTTTATTTTCTTTTTATCTTCTTCTTTTCTTTTTGTTTTTTTTTTTTTTAATTTAACTAGGAAAGAAGTGTAACTACAAGACCCTGAATTTTTAGTATCTTATTCTCAGTTTATTTTTCTTCTCTCTCTCTCTCTTTCTCTTTCTTAATTTTTTTTATAAATACTTATATCTCGTTTTGATTATTTATTTTAACATTTATGTTTATTTTTTCTTCCTCCTTGCATCGCGTTTTCCCTTAAAGATTAATTTTGATTAGTGCTCAATATATACCGCATGTTCGTATATACGTACGTCACATATTTTTCATTTCTCCTTATCCTCCTCTCCCCAAATCGTTTCATTTTCTCTTTTACAAATACTTAAATCTTCTCTGGACTATAACTTTTCATTTAATTATTTTTTTTTTCATTTGTTCCTCCCTCGATCGTATTTTTCTTTAAAATTTTGATTTTTGTGCTCAATGTAAGTTTATACAGGGTGCCCCAGATATATTATTTTCTACGAAATCTCAACTAATATGTTTAGTTGTTATTCATATTTTACTCAGAATGGGTATCGGTAATATTTTTCTGCGGAAAAATATTCTGGGACATCCTGTATAAATATTGTATTTTATATTATATTATATTATATTATATTATATATACGTGTCACATGTTTTACGTATATCCTTAAAAATATTTTGTTATTTTTGTTTAATCGTATTTCATAAATTTCTTTAAAATAAAACGCAAATTGTTACGTTCATGCATTAATTTGTTCATATGATAAAGACTTACAATACACACACACACACACACACACATACACACGCACACGCATATACTTAGTATAGGAAATATACAGACTTGTGTATATATATATATATTTTTTTTTTTGAATGTGTGTACAAGTTAAGGTAGGATATACACTTGGTCCAGTTCATTTTAGAGCAATTTCTCTCTCTCTTTCGCTCTCTCTTTACTTTTTATGTTTGTTTCATGTAATTAATTAGATTTACATTCCATCTGACATATATATCAAAGAAGATCGGGATAAAGCTTCAAACTAAGGAACTATAGCGATTATTAATTTAATAGGAACTTAATGAATTCGCTATGCGAACATCTTTTGTGCGTATCAACGAGCATACTATTTTTTATTTTATTTGTATATATATATATATATTTTTTTTTTGTTTCCTTTATATGTAATATTGTACAATAATAATATGTTATGCAGTTTGTATGTATTTAGTTTAAAATGACAATTATTACACGGTTGGATCAAGTCAAAAAATCGTCTTCACTCGTAATGAATTCTTTTCAATGTTTTATTCTTTTTCTTTTCTTTCCTTATTTTATGGAACACTTATGTCATGCAGTTAATATGCATTTTGTTAGAAATTATTATGGATATCGGTTTGATCAAGTCACTAATTGGGTTTATTCGTAACGCACGTTATGCGTTTCTTATCTTTTTTCCTGTATTGCACAAGACGGGCTAGTTCGCATAACAATTATATTTGTTACATAGTTGTTATTGTCATATGCTCTCGTCTATGTATATATATGTATGTATATATGTATAACATAGAAGGTGAAATTACGTAAAACGCCGTTACACGCTTTAAACATATGAAGGTTATATAATTTTCACGTAATTGCACATGCGTGCTTAGATTACACCTGTTGTATGTATGTATGCATGTATATATAAAAGTATGCTTGTATGTATGTTTGTATGTATATATTTATGTATTTATTTTTGTATGCATTAATACATGCATGCTTGTATGTATGTTTGTATGTATATTTGTATGAAAATTCGTTTGAAAAAAAATACAAGTTATGCATATTACAACGATGGAAATTATTATCGTTAATAAATATCATAGAATTATTATTTTATCTCGTTATTTTAACTATCTCATTAATTATTTCTTTTTATATTTTATTGAATTTTTTTATCCTTACGACAGACAATCAAAGAAAATTACACGCGACGGAATAATTCTCTCCGTACTTTTATTTCAAACCTCTTTTGCAACGATTCTATATTTACTTCCAAATTTAACACGTTCCGTGCCAAGACATTTTTGTCTGACTTGTCGTTCAGGCTATTTGAATATTTTAATTTATCACACAATATTTCATAACATCGTCAATCTATTATATGATTTTAATTATTATTTTATACAATGCTTTATTCTTTAAGTAGAAATATATATTGTAGAATGAAATTTGTCATAAACATATGTTTTTAGAGCATAAATAAATGTACACGTGGTACACGTGGCCTGAAGATTAAGTTTGACGTATACCATCGATGGTACACGTGGCACGGAATGTGTTAATAGTATTCCATTCCCCTCTCTCTCTCTCTCTCTCTTCTTGCTTTTACTTTTATAACAAGTTTATAAAAAAAGAAAAATAATTAATCCCAGATAAGATAGAAATATAAATAATCGTTCTAAAAACGGACAGGACATTATTATTCTCGAGAATGATCTGAATAAAAAAGAAAGAAAAACAGGAAAAATAGACAATAGAAATAAACCGGGTGAAATAGGAACAATTAGGAAAGCAAAAAAGCAAAAAAGCAAAAAAGCAAAAGCAGAAAAAGGGGTGTTCGAGTTAAGCTCTGTTATGCTTCTTCGTTATTTCGTGATCCAGCTTAACAATAGTAATGGTAATTCCCTACATTTTTCCCACTATTCAACCCTAAAAGTTCGATGATTCCACTTTTCGTTTTACAAACTCTTTCTTTCTTTCATTCCCTCTTTTCTATATTTTGTTCTTTTCTTCTCTTATCAACGATACATCCACCAGGTCAACGAATCGGCTACCAGTTATCGGTAATACGCGTATAACTATTTCCATCTCACTCTTTCTCATTCTGTTTCCCCATCTGTCGTGTCCGAGGGGTTGCTTAGGTGGCACAAGGTGGACGAGCAGGGACGACGAAGGGAAAGGGGACAGGGGAAAGAGAGATGAAACTTGACAGTGGGGGAATATTGTCGTACAATATAACCCAACTATAGTTTTCTATAAGCTCGTGCTCTTTCGACAAAAAAAAAGGAGGAAAAGGGAGAAGGGGAGGTAGAAAATCTCGCCTTAAATCTTATAAAAGATTTCCAAAATATTGTGTAAATCTACGTACGTGTGTATGTGTGTATATGTGTATGCGTGTACGTACGTACGAGTACGTTCCAGTCGTTTTAGGATGATGGGGCGATGATTTGATGGGGGAGGGAAGAGAGGATTCATCCGATGAAAAGTTTTTGGGGTGAAATACGTAAAAATTGTCGTCGTTTCATTCACGTGTGTACTTTGATATACATATGTGTATGTATATACATGAAATGCCGGGTGTTTGGGACAAACGTAAAAGAATTTTGTGCGGAATTCACGCGTGCTAAATAAATAAAGGGTTGCTCCGCCTCTTATTATGCGATACTCTTTCTCTCTTTCTCTTTTTCTCTCTTTCTCTCACTCTTTCAATTTTATTTTATGTTTTTTTTCCTTTATTTGGCTCCTTTTTTACGGGCTCTATTTATCAAAGGGTATCGAAAAAGTTGGGAAATACGAATTCTTTTCTTTTTACAGAATATAAGGGATACCGCGTGCGTATTTTTCACCCCTTTTTTTTTTCTTTTCTACTCTTTCATCCCTATTTTGTTATCGTTTCTTTCTTTCACACTTTCCAGAATCCAGGATTTTTCACCCCGTTCGTTCGACTGTAAAAATCCTCCGTTCTCTTTTCTCGAAGGGTTGGGTAGGAAAGAGGAAAGAGAGGGGTTATGTTTCTTTTTTCTCAACCTCGAAAGGGTTTCCCTAAATCTCGTTTTCATTCCCCTTCTCTTCTTTCTGTATCTTTTTTATTCCTTTTTTTTTTTTTGCCATAATCACGGAAACTACTACGTTTCCTCTCGATTTTTTGTGTTCCTTTTTTTTCCTTTCTTTTCTTTCTTTCTTGTTTTTTTTTTTTTACTAGCGTTCGCGGATCAAATAAATCATCGGAATATCATTGGATGAAAGAAACACGAGGATCGAACAGCAGCAGCAATCGATCGATCGTAGTCAACGATCATTCAAACAGATTTTTTTTTCTCTCTCTCTCTCGCGTTGTGTTGTTGTTGTTTTTTTCTAGCCATTTTTTAAATTGAAAAAGAAATTATTTATAGTAGAAGAGGCACGTGGTGAAGAAGGGAGAGGAAGGGGGTCCTCGAATCGATCGTACGATATTGAATTTACTCGACGTTTAAGCTACGTTACGTAAGAACGTTATCATCGTCATTATTATTATTATTATTATTATTATTATTATTATTATTATTATTATTATTATTATTATTATTATCGTAATGATCGTTAAAAAGACTCACGATGATTTTATTTAAAGCATGATCAATAATAACGTTTAAGAACAGTTTGAAATTAACTTAATTTGTATAAATAAAACAAAACCACTAAACGAGTAAAAATACTTGCAAGAAAATTGTATTAGATCCATTACTTAAATTATCGTTGTTGTTCTTATTATTATTTAATTTCATTTATATCCCTTTTTTTTTATTTGTTCCATTTTATTTTTCTATTCAGACGCACGTTCATTTTTTTCTCTTTTTCCTTGTTCTTTCGTACGAAAGAGTAGCGAAACTATCGAAGTTATTACGAGCAGCTCGATGAAATTTCCAAGTTCTCCCGAGACGATGAAGTGGAACAAGGGGGTTGGAAAAAGGGGGGTGAAAAGAAAGAAAGAAAAGTATAGAAGAAAAAGAATACGAGCTTGCCAAGTGAGAGTTAGTGAAAGTAAATTTGTGTGTGTGCGTGTGAGTGTGTGTGAGAGAGAGAGAGAGAGAAAGAGGCTTTGATAATTGCAATCCACTTTCTTGTGAGGGGTTGGGTGGGTATAAGCAGAATAACCCCGTGCTTGTGGGGTGGTTGATGAGTAGGGGAAACAGGGTGGACCGGGAAATAAGGAGGAGTAGTCCCGTTCGGTTCGATACCTTTCTTAAATTTACTACGAACTTCTCGGACTCCTATAACCACCTCTCATCCTCCTACTTTCTTTTTCCCCTTTTTTCTCTCCCCCACGTCGAGGTCTTTAAATAAATGACGAAGAAATGGGAGTGGTATTTTCTTTCGCGGTTATTATCTTTGAAATTAAGATTTTATATATATATAAAGAGATGGTTAATTATTTAATTAATGAAACATTTAGATGAAGAAATTATATTTACTCGATAGGAAATAAATCTTGACACGTAATAATTGTTTATCGTTAATTCTCATCAAGATTGTAGATATATTCTCTTTTTTTAAATTATATTTAACCCTCTATATAACAATTACTATTTTATTTATAAAAAGAAAAACATCATAAGCGAGATATATATGCTTTCAATTTTAGCTTTCATAAGTTTTACTTTATTATGAGTATTATCATTATTATTATTATTATTATTATTTTGTAATATTTTAAAATAATAGAATGAGTTTCTGGAAGAATGGAATCTATGGTTTTATATTGAAAATTCTAATAGTTAAAGTTATTAAACATAAACTGTTTCTTCTTCCAGACATTTATTCGATATCCATAACTTTTGATATTTAAATAAATAATATTCAAGTTAATATATATAGAAAACAAAAATTGTTTTATAGAGGGTTGAATGTAATATATTTAAGTATATCTATCTCTCTCTCTCATTTTGTTGTTTTATATTTTCTTCTCTTTTATTTTTTTTCCTATAAGAATACCTACCATTCACTCGCATTAGTTTCACTTAAGATAGGGATACCAAAGCATGATTGTATTTTTCATCTAACTAAAGTTTCTCATCCAAGTTAAGAGCTGCCTATAGCGGTTTGGAGGTAGAGGTAGAGGGGTAGGGAGAGGTAGGGTAGTTTTTCCGAACGAATATCCTCGATAGAATCCTTAATGAAAAATTGCTGGTCTTTTGTCCATCGTGGAAATCCGTCTTTCGTATTTTTCCCCCTTTCCTCTCTCTCTCTCTCTCTCTCACTTTCTCTCTCTTCTTCATTTGATACCACCCTACAATCACCACCCTACTCCTTGTCCCTTTCTCTCTTTCTCTCTTAACCACCCTACCACCACCCTACAACTCACCCCGTGTACCAAAATTCTCCTCCAGCAACTCGCTAATACACGTCTCACCCCCAGCCACCGATTTTTCGAATTTTTCTTTCTCTCCTTCTTTCTCATTTTTTCTTCTTCCCTTTTCTCTCACTCTCTCTCTCTTTCTCTCTATCTTTATTTCTTTCTCTCTTGGAAACCACAAGATATTATTGATTTTTATACATATCCTCTCAGAGGTGTACTCTCTCTCTTTCTCTCTCGATGTGTTAGTATTGAGGGTGGTTGCGGGGGTGGTGGTGATGGTGGTGGTAGTGGACGGTTAAGTTTTTCTTTCACAGTGTGTACGTGGGTATATCAGTGTGTTTGCGTATCTGAGTAGTAGTTTGGTGGTGGTAGAGGGAAAGGGAACGGGAAGAAGGGAGGGAGGGGGCCCTAGCTGTGTCATTTACTCATTGGTCGTTGGTTCGAGAAGGACGTGGAATCGCCAGTGCCTTCCGCCTTCTTCCCTTTTTCAAACCAAAGACCCCCGACTACCTCTACCCCTCTCATTCCCTCCTCACTCTCTCTCTCTTTCGTTCTCTTGGGTTATCAAGCAAAAGGAAAACTTCGATATAACGCGCAAGCGCGTTTTACCCGTTTCTTCGAATACGTCCCCACCCTTTTATTCATTCAATCCCCCCCCTCATCATTTTTTCTTCATTTTTTCTTTATTTCTTTATTACTTTATCTTTCTTATTTTTCTTCTTTTCTTCTTTCTATTTTTTACATTCTTTCCTTGGGCATCATCAAGTTTCGTTCTCTTCAACAAATTTTCCGATCTTCCCTCATCTACCTTTTACCCTCTCTTTTCTATGATTTATATTATTCTTAATTGTTTTAACCACGTGGACCATAATTTCGATATGCTAGAGAATATCATCTCTTATCAGAGTAAATAAACATTTATCGATAAATAAACTTTTGTAAGGGATAGTAAAAGGAAGTACCATTTGCATGGTAACATGAAGAGAGATCGTGTTAGGAGAAACCAACAACGTAACTTGAAATTTGATTAGATCAACATCGCGTTAGTTTATGGTTATTATAAATGCCATACTCTATATTCGAGAAATTTCAATTATACACTAACTTACGCGTGTTTAAAGTTTCATCCTAGTTTAATAAACACTGTTCAATGACCGTAATGTAAGTAATGTTACCTATACGTATGTGTGTATATGTGTGCGTGTGTGGGTGCGTGAAATTGACAGAATGTAAGCTCGTTAAATAAAATTACATTGTGTTTTAGATCATTATTGGGTGAAAACAAACATACACGTAGGACGAGTGTAACAGGTTACACTTATTTGTCCTATTCAATTAGTATTCTCATTTGTCCCAATGGTTACAAACTTTTCAATTCTACGACCCCCTAGTTGACAAAGCAGTCAACCCTTAGGAAAAAAAAATCTACGAGACACCCTTTTTTAAAACGTCAAATCGATCCTTTAGTAAACCCTCAGGCATGTTCATATATACATACATACATACATATATACATACATAGGTGCATGTATGCATGAAAAGAATTCAATCGTGTAATACGATATTTTAGGTATTAACTTTGGGTACCATAAAAAAAGATGTTTGCGTGTTTGATCGGTGAGAATTGAGCTGGTGTGTAAACATTACAATAATCAAATTAATATTAATTAAAAAAAGGGAAATAAAAAATAACAAACATGCACGTTGGTGTTGGTTTTGAAACGTTTTGAGTCTCGACGAACTGAACAAAGTTGTTTTTCTGTCTTTCTTTATTTTTACTTCCTTCTATTATTTTTTAAGAAAAGATTAGTTTCAATTATTAGGGACTCAACACATTTCTAACTTCACCTACGTGAAAGGGGAATGAAAATGTAAAAGAAAATAATAAAATGAAATGAAAGAAATTAAGTTTTATTATTTTTCTTGTTTTCCTCTTGTCATCGTCTTTTCACAAAAACTCACTTCGTGCACATAAATAAATAAATAAATAAATAATAATAATTTAATTAAAAAGAGAAAGGATGAAAGGTGTGAATTTTTTATGTATATACAAATAAGGAAAATGAAACTGAAAAGAAAATTAATGAATAATAATACACAGCGAGTTCGACGTTTACAAATATAAAAAATAAATTTACAAATAATAATAATAATAATAATAATAATAATAATATTAATTGCTAATTAAATAAGACAATGTGTGTGTCTATCGTGTTGTTTTTTCTCTCTTTTTTCTTGGTTTTGACTAGATCAGGTATAGGAATTGATAAATCGTCTCCAAAATGACTAGATGTGCTAATCGAATCTTCTAATCTCGCGAAATACTTCATCTCGTAATTTTTGTTTCCTTCACGTTTCTCTTCTTTTAAATTTTAGTTCTTTTTACCTTACACTAATACCTTACACTAGTTGTTAAATATTAATAATTATCATTATTAATAATAATAATAATAGTATAATACAATTTGCGTACACGTAATAATAGTAATAATAATAATAATAATAAAAATAATAATAATAATAATTATATAATCATTCTTTCGCACATTTATACCTTAAATAATAAATAGACTTACTTAGATGTTACTAAAAATTTTGTAAATTATTTATGTGTATATATATATCATATATTATTTATATATATATTATGTATATATATTATTGATGATTTCTCACAATATATATCATTTTTGTTTCGTTTATTTTTTTTTTCATTTATTTATTTTTTTTCCCCTCTCATTAGTTTAATCTCTTCTCTTCGAATTAAGGATAAAAATTTGATTTTTTCGCTCAATTACATTAGTGAAGGCAATGAATTTTCTTCTTATTTATTTATTAATTTGTTTCTTTTTAAGAATATCGGGCTAATAGAATAAAATCTTTTTTTGGTTTTTAGTTTCCTCTCGTTTGATGGTCATGATCATTCGTGATTTCTCATATGCTTTTATATCGACAATTTTGATTATTACAAATTTCGTAGAAAAAAATAATCTATCCAATTAACGATTAATTAATGTTAGGATATTTTCATTGGTATTCAAAGTTTCTAGAAGTTTGATTGAAGTATACTATAACTTATATTAATTATATGAATTATCTTTCATGCTTTTTAAATCTTTATTTATTTTATAAGTGTGTATTATTCTTATATATATTATTATTTCTGGTAGATTAGTAAATGTTTATAAAAATAAACTATAACAAAAAAAAAAAGAAAAATTAAGTACGAATAAATAAGATTATTCAAAATCGGCGATATAAATCATCAGAGAATAGCACGAGGAAGTTAGGGAAGTTACCCGATTTATAATAATAAAAATGTCGAGCATGAGTCGTAGTTGCAATTAAACGAAACGACCCTTCTCGACACTTTCTCCTCCTCTCTTTCTCTATTTCTTTTTTTTTTCTCTCTTTCGTGCACGGGCCATTAAGTGCACAATACGCATATTTCCATGGGATGCAATTAAGAGGGTATTTCCCCATTTACATGGTACCCGTGCATTTTGCATTTTATCCTATAGAAAAAAAGATACTGGCAGGATGGAAAGAGATAGAGGAGAACGATAGTAATAGTAAAACTTTGGGGCGAGAAAAATGGACAAAAATAGTATACCAAGGGGTGGTAGTCTTCCTGATTTCTCTTTACCCTCCCCATCACGATTCATTTTTCTCTTGGACTTTTTCCAGAAAAATCCCCGTCAAGGTCACGACCTATACTTCTCTGACCTTTCTTCCCACAAAAGACTGCTCCAACAGATGCGAATTTTCGTTTCAATTTAAGGGCCCAGAAAAATTCGGACCTTTTAAATTTTACTTTCCTTATTTTTTTTTTTCATTCATTTTACTCTTCTCTCTCGTTGCACAGAAATATTTTTCTATTTCTTCTTTTCTTCTTTCTGTTCCCTTTTTCTCTCTCTTTTTTTCTTTTGTCTCTTTTTCTTGATTTCTTTTTTTCTATTTCAATGGGTTTCCGTATTGGCCGATATGCTTTTATCCTTATCCCCGAAAATATGTTAATGTACGCGTGGATGCATACTAATTCAAATGAATTTAGTGAATAATATTGAAGTATAAGCTTTGGGAATATTCTGTTTAATGACCCAGGCATTACAATCTACAGCTGTTCTCGATATCTTTATGACTTTTCTCTCTATGCAGTCAATAGAATCACTAGGAATATCAATGATCTCATTTATATACCACATATATTATATATCAAACCTAATATACATAAATATATAGTTTCGTTTACTAGTTTTGTACTGTTTAATAAAAATTAATCATAATTAAATAAAATAATTTCTATTTAATATCTACCAGACACATATTTTCTATACTTTTAATTATTAACAAATAAAAATGCACTCATGAACACGTGCATGTTAATTAAAATAACAAATATATATATAATAAAAAATAAATAAATATGATATGTCAAGGATAAAAAAAAAAATATGAAGAGTTTTGAAAGTTTTATGTAGGCGTAGAATCGAAAAGCGGAAATGCATGATGCATGTTTGTTCATCGAAGGGACATGGAAGGTAAAAACGTATAAAGACCGGTGCAAGGAACGTATTTCGAAACGTAAACCTAAGGTTAGTCGATAGGAAAGGGGATGAGGAAGAAAGGGGGAGGGTTAGACAGAACAACACTGGTCGTGTGCTATGCTTTTTCTCTACTTTCCTATGGCTGTGGCTGATTATCGTGTGGTCACTTCGAATGAAGAACAGCTGTCCCTTGGAACCTTTCGATCGAACAGTATAGACCTCGTTGCTCCTCGTTATACTAACAGGACAAAATTCTAAAAACTTCACCTCCTCGAAATATCGAATTGTAAATAAGCATCTGGTACGATTTCAAATTCAACGGTTTTAGTTTCTAACTCCAAATATTTTGTCATATTTATGTTTAATATATAATCTGATTTCCTCTTTTTTTTTAATTACTATGTTGTTTTATCGTTCGTTATTTTGTTCTTCTTGCGTGTATCTTCTTTTTTTTTTATTAATATTATTTTATTTATATTAGAAAACTTTTTTATTCAAGTTAGGAACGTGTACTGTTGGTTTTGTTTTCGATGGTTTATCTTTCTTTAACGAATTGGTTTTTTGATTAAGAATATTTTTTATTAAATATGTAATTGCATTGTTCGTTACTTCGTTCTCGTTGTGGAGGTATTTTTTCTTTTAATTACTTCTTTTATATTAAACAATTTTCTATTTTAAATTGCATGAACAGTGCTGTTCGTAATTTCGTCGTTGTCCTTGTTCACACATATTTTTCTTGTATTTTTTAATTAGGTAATACCTTTGATCATACTACTTGATCAAAAAGAATTTTGATTTGATGGGTTTCGAAGGATAAAGAAAAATCATCGACCAATAGGACATTGTATTTGTATTGTTTCTTTCGAAGATTTTAATATTTATTATTGTATTTTTACTTAAAAATCATTTTTATAATTAACGGGGATTCACGTTTCTTCCTTTTTATCTCTTCTTTCTTTTCTATTTTGTTCACATTGTAGTATAATAATAATAATAATAATAATAATAATAATATAGAATTATTCGACAAAAATTGGCTTCACATATTTTTCATTTATTTTCTCAAGCTCAGCAAGGCACGAGAGTTTGAAAAGATTGTTTTTCTAAATTTAAATTAAAAGTTTCTTCATGTAATTCTTTTTACATTTCTTTTCTCTCTCTCTCTCTCTCTCTTTCTCACACATTTTTATTTTCAATTAACAATATTTTATTGGAGTATTTAAAAGACTAGAAGAACTATTTTAAAATGCATGGGATTTTTCTAAGAAATTACTGTTTTTTTCTTCTCACCCCCTAAATATTAGAATCTTTGGTTAACGTTTATGGGGATTCATCAAATCGGCTTGAGTTTTCTCTCTTTCTCTCTCTCTCTTTTTTTCTTTATTTTATATATACGTGTATTAGCATGAGAGATTATGCCAAAAAGATTAAAACTTTGATGAAACAATCGTGTTGGTAAGAAAATCTTATAATAAATACCGCTCACTATAATATTTATTTTTTCATTTAGATCCTTTCTTCTCATATCTTTTTTATTTTTACTTTTTATTTAATTTATTTAATTTATTTTAATTTATTTTAATTTATTTTAATTCTATATGCGAGATGATGCGTTGGCTGTGTATAAGATTGTACTTTTTGTTACGGGTTTATACTGGTTTGTTTTTTTTTCCGCCCTGAGTTTAGTTCTTGGCTATCTTTTTTTTTTTCCCCCTTCATCTAATTTTCTTTTCCCTTTTCTTCCAATCATACTTTTATTTTTTGTTATCCTTCGATATAACTCAAACATTCGAGGTTCATCGTGCTCGTTCAAATTTCACTTGTACATTTTTTTAAATCGTACAAAATTTTTCCTCTTCATTTCGTTAAATCGTTTCATAGTTGTTCTTGTTATTGTTGTTATATTCTTGTTGTTTTCGTAATCCTTTTTTTATATTTTACATATCGTTCATTATAAAAATTTCTTTCTCTATCTTTCTCGATATTTATTTTCCTTTTTTAACTCTTCTTTCTTACTTTTCTTCATCATTTTTACGAAAAATCTAAGTGTATAAGTATAATAAATACTTCATTTAATATTATTTTTCCCCTTTTTTCTTTTCTCCTCACTCATATACCCCCTATCCTTGCCACCACGAATCTCAATTTAGTTTTCAGAGTAATCTTTGCTATTTGCAGATACAAAAAAAAAAAATTCATTATTATTATTATTAATTATATAAAATATTGACTAGGAAAAAATCGTTATATTAAGTAAACGACGATAATCCGCGTCGAAGACAATTATTTTCAATATATAAATACCATAAATTCGATTATTTTATATTCAATCGAATTTATTTTTATAATATTCTCTTCTTCTTGGTTTCTCAACGAAACACGTGCATTAGGTAGGCGTTTACGGTCAACGTGTTAATTAAAATTAATTCATTATTTCAATGGAAACGAAATAAAATAATATCATTTTACTTACACGATAGTATTATTAAATAAATATGAAAATTAAAAAATGAAATATAAAAGCGTAAGTATGTGTATAATGTGTTGAGTGTAATATTAGGTTGTCAAATATGAAATGGAGTAAAAACTCCATACGATTGAATTGAAATTTGCTCCATTTCGTATTTGACAATCTAATAGTATACTCGATAAATAATTTATATGTAAAAAGATGATTAGAATAATTAATTCGTGTTTACTTAACGCTTTCTTTTTCACATTTTATTTCTCACGTTTCTTATCGTTTTTATTATTATTATTTTTAATATGTAATTTTTTTTTTGCTTCCTTCCTTTCTATGTTTTTTCTATTTTTTTTCTTTTTTCTTTTCTTTAAATAGTCATTTAATTTATTATTTATTTTCTTTCTTTGGAGGCCCGTCGCATTGAAAATAGGAACTTTGTCGATCACCCGTTCATTGTTTCTTTTTTTTTTTTTCATTTTATAATAATAATCGTATGTAAGTATATTATTTACAATATAACAAACGTGGCTTTTAAACGCGAAAGATATTTTCATTTCTTTTATTTTCCTTTCTTTATTAATTTATTTATTTATTAATCTCGCGATAAAAAATTTTTCTGTCAAGGATAAAATTGGATGTGCTACTGTTCTGTCTTTTCCTTTTTTTTTTTTTTTATCGTAATTTATATGACGTCGCGATGAAAAACCACTCAATAATAATAATAATAATAATAATAATAATAATTATAATAAAACGAGCTCTCGTGTGACGTGTGTGTGTTAGTGAAAAAAATAAAAATAATAAGAACACCTTTTTAAAAAAATAACTTTGATGATGTTGCAAAGTGTTCGAAGGTATCTTTTTTTTTTCGTTAATTGATATACGCTGATACCGTTTTGATAAAAAAAAAACAAAAAAATCTATCCTCATATTCACTGCACAAATTATAATTTAATATTGATGACGATGATAATTAAGAATTTAGCGAGATCATTGTTTGATTCATTGGATATTCGATCTTTGATTCTATATTTTCTATTCCCCCCAGTCGTTCTATCGAATCATCACAGATTAATCACGAGAAATCGAATTAAAATAATACAAAAATTAAATAAAATTATGTAAAAAATAAAATAAAATATATAAAATAATAAACGTAGACGAATGATGATGATGATGATGATGATGATGTACATGGATTAAAAAATCTCATAAAAGGCAGATCGGAGCTATTATTATAAAGTATTGCAATATAAAAATTGTCGACATATTAAATGTCATATTTTCTTACTTGTTATTAGTAGAAGTAGTAGTAGTAGTAGTAGTAGTAGCAGTAGGAATATAGTAGTTGTAATAGTAGTTGTAATAAATAGGAACCGATACCACGTGCTTCAGATCTTAGACGCCAGAGACACACCTAAATTTGCATCCTTTTTATTATTCTTCCTATTTAACCTTTTCTTTTTTCTTTTTAAATTGAACACAAAATTTCGTTCAATAGGAAGTATAATAATTACTATTGTAATTTTGTCTAGAAATATTTTTCCTTTCGTATCTTCTTCAAATGTTTCTTTGTAGTTTTATTTTTTCTATTTTGTTGTTGTTGTTTTGTTTAGGCAGGTGTGAGAGTGAAGGATGCTGTAAGCGCATTGCTTATTCGAGATTTGACAGGTAAATAAACCAGAGCAGGTGTAAAACGTTTTTCCGAATTAGAATCGTCGTTGTTAACCAATGCAGGATCCTGTTGTTCATCTATCAAAAATGGTTGCATTATTGTTTTCTCGATATTAACATTAGCATCTTGAGGCATTGCATAACATGCTGGTACTTTGTGTCTGTTGGCAATATCCTTCAAGGTTTTACTGAGTTCGGCAATTACGCTGTCAGTTGGATCACCAATAGCAGTGTGATCCTTTTTAACGTGCCTTCTGATCCTGTTAACATTGGTCGTCGCATAACCGCATTGAGCGCATTTAAACGTACCGTGTGGTGTTACTTGTACAGGATTGTCTTCTTGTACTTTAGGCGTTTTTATTTGTTGTTCTGGTTGAATTTGTATCGGTTGATTAATTTGAATCAAATTGACATTGTCGTCCCTCGTTTCATCCAACTTGGATTCTTTTGGATCGTTGATACTAAGCTTATCCTGATCCACGATACTCGGTGTTTGCAATATCGGTGGTGTTTGAAATTGCGTCAGCAACGACGAAAATTGATGCTTGGTTAACAAATGTTGATGCAATTGTTCAGGTTGATGAAATCTTTGAGAACATATCGGACATTGCAAGGTATTCTCGTTTTCGAGATTTTCTTGAGTATTTACGTGAGATCTCTCGTGTAGAAATAAAAATGGTAATACTGTTGTTGAAAAATTGCAATAGGAGCAACGATAACTCTTCAATTGCTGATCCTCCGAGGAACTACCGAACAAATTCGACAATACTTGATTACCTAAACCGGTTAAATCGGTTATTTTGTTTTGCTGGGTTAATTCGTAACCATTGGGTATCTTCAAATTCGACACTTGCGGTGTTGTTGATTTAGACGAATTAGGAACAGATCTGTTGTTGCTTTTCGACGTAGACGTTTGATTTTGTTGTTGTTGCTGTTGTTGTTGTTGTTCCATTTCACGCCACTTATCGATACCATTTTTTCCATGATCGTTCAAAAGATGTGCTTTCAACCATTTGATACTTCGAAACCTTCTACTACAAAACGGACATACTTCGGTAAAATATGTAAAATAACGATGACTTAGATCGCCCAATTGTTCTGGTTTCAATGCTGCATCTTCGGAACTCGA
The DNA here is from genome assembly GCA_023678845.1 of Mischocyttarus mexicanus. NCBI lineage: Eukaryota > Metazoa > Arthropoda > Insecta > Hymenoptera > Vespidae > Mischocyttarus > Mischocyttarus mexicanus. The sequence goes on along the minus strand of JACGTP010000041.1, from coordinate 68,900 downwards.
TGCGTCGTAGGATTCTTGTTTAGCTGACGACGATGACGATGTATTTTCATTGACTATACCATGACTGTTGTGTTTGTGAACTCTTAAGAAATATTTACTGCAAAGTTCCTTGTTACAAATGTTACATATTACTCCACCTATCTGTGCACCATTTTCTATCTGAATACCGTGCATCTTTTGCATATGAGTTTTCATGAAATACTTGTTACACAATTCCTTATTGCAAATAACGCAATAACTTGAGGTAGGTGTCATAGATGCAATTTTTTTCTCAGATTGCGTTTGACTGTTGTTACTGTTAGGTGTATTAGAATTATTCGTTGAATTTATTATCGAACTAGAACTAGTCGTAGGAACTTGTAACAACGGATTTGGCAAAGTAGCTTGATGTTCCTCTATTATATGTTTCTTCAAAGCTTCCTGATTAACATAATCCTTTTCGCAAAGGGTACAAAATGCTGTTACGTTAATATTACTAGGTGATTTATCTCGACCAGGTGATAATGGATTTTCCGTGACAGTACCGTGTTCGGTAGCCATATGAATTCTTAAAGCAGATCTAGATTCGCATTCCTTTCCACAAATATTACAGGATTGTAATACCTTCCCGATAACCGATTGATCCAAACCGTTCAATTGTAATATCATCGTTTGAAGTTTTTGAAGATCTTCGGAAATAGAATCAGTTCGTTGATCGGTGGTATCTTGATCGAATTCTTCTTTGGGCGAATGTTGTTGTTGTTGTTGTTGTTGTTGTAGTTGTTGTTGCTGCTGTTCGCAATTATCGTGCATCTTCCTACAATGCGTTTGATAAAGTCCGATAGTTTGAAACCGTATTCCGCATGATTTGCACTCGTAATCGTCATTTGTACGATCGTTAGATTCGGATCCGTTACCAGATTCGGCAACGATTAAATTCAATGGGCTTGTTTGTACTTGATGCCAGGTTAATGCAGCACCCGGATTACTCGGTGACGATTTTTCGTTGTCTTGTATCATTATACCGTGTCTTTTGAATTTGTGCGTACGTAAGAAATACTTGTTGCAATATTCCTTGCAACAAATTTCACAGAATGCGTCGGGATTGATGACACCTAAACGACGTAGACGATCCGCGTTGAATCCGGAATCGCGTGCTTGTTGAATAGATTGGGGAGATAGGTGTCTAGGTGCTGGCATAAACGTCGTGTCCTCTTGTTCAATGCCAAAGTCTTGTTTGAATAGTGTTTCGATACCACCACCACTACTACCACCACCACCACCACCACCACCAACACTGGGACTGCTACGCGGTGTTTCCCTGTCGTCCTCGCTTTGAGATGCAGGCAAGGATTGATGATCGGCTTGTTCAATCGATTCATTGTGCATTTTTTGTTTGTGTTTTCTCACGGATTCCTCATTTTTAAAACGTTTTTGACAAATTTCGCAAGCTACGCTTGGCATTGGTGGCGTAGCAGGTGGTTCTAATTTAATAACGTTGCTGGAATATCCAGCAGGAGCAGAAGCAGCACTACCACCACCACCGATTGAATAGATTTGCGTTTGAACATTGTTGGCACTGTCGTTTGGATTCAACGGTCCAGGCGAATCAACGTAAATACCGTGCTTGTTGGCCTTGTGCGTTTTTAAGAAATACTTGTTACAAAATTCCTTGTTACACAAATCGCAATACGCCTCGGGATTGAAGATCCTAACTGGTGCTGGAGCTATCGAGGTTCTTGGAATATGCGTTGGATCAGTTAATGGAAAAGTTGACAGAGGTAGATACGATGCTAAAGTACTGGGAAATCCAGATAATGCTTGTAAATGATGATTACTCATTCCCAATTGATTAGATGGTCCTGGCCAAGGTTCCTCGCTTTGGGATTGCACGTTTTGTTGTTGCTGTTGTTGTTGCTGGTTTATCCAAGATGATGGGAAAGTTTTAATGCTCAAAAGATTAACCGGACTTTCCGATAGATTAGATGGTGGTTCTAATTTAATGACAGGTGACCTGTGTTGTAAAATAGCACTCGTTTGATGATTTCTACCAGCACCACCACCGCCGTGTTCGTTGTCCAAATGCATGTTCAATGTTTCTCTGTTCTCGAGAAACATATCGCAATATTGACAACGAATCTCGTTATCAAGATTATTATCATCTTCGATTGTAGGATGATGATGATGATGATGGTGATGATGATAATGATGAAGGTGATGATGATTGTTCAAGGATCTCGACGACAGTTTACTATCAACATTAACCTCCCCTTCTTCGATGCCCCCTCCTTCCCTATTATCGTCATCATCATCGTCATCATCGTCATCGTCCACCACCTCCCTCCTCTGTCTTCGTTCTACCACACTTCTCTGAATTTCTCCCTCTTCCTCCTCTTCTTCCTCCTCCTCCTCATCTTCCACCACCTCGTAATCCTCGTTTGACTCATCCTGCTGATCACTCATCAAGGACGATGAAAATCTTACCGGTGTTGTTTGCTTTCGTCTCTTCTTCGGTCCAGCAAAATCAGCGTCCACCCGTAAACGAAGACTTTTCTTTCTCAAATCACGTTCGTTCGAGCTTGAACCTCCGCCATCGCTGTCCAGTTCAGTGAGATCCGATATCGTCGTTGTCGTTTCCTGTGCCATGCTAGACGACATCATGTTGACTCTCCTTCTCCTCCTCCTCCACTCTCTTCCCAAAGAGTTTCCCCTCCTCCTCTCAACTCTTCCCCGTCCACGTCAGATCTTCTCCCTCTGTAAGACAAAATTAACTCGTGTTATTTAATCGTTGTTGGTTGATATTTTATACTTAAGGAGGGCTTTTTGGTTTTACTTTTGTCGAAAAATTCTAGATTATTATATATTATATATAAAAATATAAAGCACGGATAGCTCAGGGCATAGAATATTCGTATGGAAATTTGTCGCTTCAAAAAATCTTGGGATTGAGTCTTCTCCGGTGGGTGGTGTAATTATTATTTAATAATATATTATTTAATTATTATATTATTACTTGTATATTATATAATAATATATTTAATTATGTAAGTATATAAATATTTATTATTAGAGAAGGAGAAAGAAAATTTTGGATCGATATGCGTGAAAGGAAAAAAAAAGTATTAATTTCAAACAATATTAAACGTATTTTATTCGAAGAAGGATAAGGGATTTAATAAGAGGGAGGGAGGAAGGGGGTGATATAAGAGAGGATAGAACTAACGAGCATTTCGTAGTGTTCTGAAGGGTGAGAAAGGAAGAAGAAATTTGGCGAAAGAGACGTGCGCGAACAGTACGCCCTTACTCGTTCGATGGACATGCGGTTGAAAAAGGGAGACGTTTTCGGGGTTGAACACATGACTCATATATACACATACATATATATATTCTATCTACACCCACCCCTCGCATATTTTCTAGGGACGAATTCGGGATGATTGTACCGAATATGCACATTTCAGAACCTTGGTAATTATTAATTCAGAATCGAAGTAGCCAGCAATATTACTGGGCTCTTTTGTGTCTCTTTTGCTATAGTTTGATATCGAAGTGCATTGACCTCTTGCAAATAGAAAAACCCATACATCCCTCCTATACCAATATACATATATCTTTTATTCTTGAGAAAGAGAGAGAGAGAGAGAGAAAAATATTTGGTCGTCCCATAAGTTTCTTCCTTATTTTTTCAATATAAAATATTTTCTGTGTGTGTTGTATTTTATATTATTTTATTTAATAATATATACGATTGTATTTCTATTACCTTTCTCGTAATACTATGGAATTATTAATATTAGTAAAATAATATTAATTATTAAATATTAAGTATAGAATGTTAATTAAGAAAAAGGTAAGAACTTATGGGACAACTTAACGTTTACGATATATAAATGATGATATATAATTTTCTATACGGGATAGACGAAATTCGTACAGATTTTGTTCCTTTTTTTGTCTTAAATTCCTCCGTGCTTGAATAAAACTTTTAGTTACACGTTTGACAAATAATACGACGAAATCACGGACAACTTTCTTGTAATTTTGGCCCTCCACCTTTTCTCCCTTCTTCCATCTATGAAATTGTCATTAAATGCATAGACAAACTTCGTAAGAAAATATAACGAAATAATACCGACGAAATTAGAATTGATTACTTTCACAAATTCCTTTAGTTTCGGTTATTCAACACGTTAAAAAAAAAAAGAAATAAAAAAAACAGAAGTCTAGAAATACTCGACAAGAAGTAAGATAATTTTCTTTCCCTGATTTTGCTGTTGAACAATTTCTTATCCAAAAAAACAAAAAAGGTATCGTATAATTTATCCTTGCTACGAAATTTCTATCAAATAAAAACAACTACAAACTATAGTAAATTATACAAAAAAAAAAAAAAAAGAAAAGAACTAATGGATCATTATTTTATTTCTCTTGGAATTCCTTTCGTGCTAAAACTTTCGATTATACGTTTGACAGTTATTGACAAACGAAAATTTTGTTTTTGTTTCCATATTGCAATTTGTTATACAAACTTTATAAGAAACTATAACAAATAACAAAAAGACACGCATATACAAAATTTGCATAGATTTTCCTATTTAATTTCTTTCTATTAGTTTCTTCGATACGTTCAAAAAAAAATATAATCCAAGAATTAAAATTCCAAACATTAAAACAAGATGTAAAATAAATAATTTCTCTATGAATTTAACAATTCATACATCTTACCTAAAAAAAGAAATAATTTTTTACCTCTAACCATAACACTTGTAACGCGTTCGTTTCATAACCGATCGATAGATCGAAATAATTCTTCTTAAAACACTAGGATCATCTCGAACACAGCACATCGGTACTTAGGTTAACGCGAATTATAATCTTACTACTGTACTTTGTAAGTGTCTTTGTATTTTCCATGTGTGGTGTCACTTGGGATAAGAATTTTCTAGGAACGTTTAGATATCGGAGTCAGATAGACTATCGAAAAGAAAAAAAAGGAGGAGGAAGGGTCCTTAAAAGGGCTGCTGAAAGACGATTGGGAAATACGTTATTGGCACGTTCGAACTTCTTTCTTTTTATCGAAAAAGAAAAGAAGGGGAAGATAAGAAACACACACTCGTATTCACACTCACACATATACACACATAACACGTATACACGATTCTACACAAATGTATAAGAAAAAGGAAAGGAAAAGAAAAATTGTCTCGAGTGTCCTTGAATTTAGGAGTTTCGTATGGAAGATAATATATATTATATATCAGAAAAATAGTAAAAGGAAACTAAAATTCTCGAGGATGAAAATAAGGGTTTTTTGAGGGGGAAAAAATGGAAGATGATGGGCTTTCTTGTTTCTTCTTTTCTTTCTTTCCTTCTTTTTTTTATTTTTCTTTTTAAGGAAAAAAGTGTAAGGAAAAAGGGAATCAGGTAGTCGCGTGCCCTGTTTTGTGGCTCTTCGGCACACTGCTGCTTTAAGTCCCCTCGAATTCTCCTAGGTTACTGTTTGGTATAGAAACGCGTGCCCTATGAAGAAGGGCCCCGTCTATCACCGTCCTACTCTATTCCCTTCCACCTTCGAATATATCCAATCCCCCATCCCCACCACCCCGTTAACATTTAGGGAGAGACCTCGTGTTTTTCTGCTTTTACTGGATAGATGATTTCTACGATCATCTGATTCTGAGTCATCTATTTAATTCTATCAATATTTTTTTTACATTCTTATTATTTTATTATACTTTTCTTTTCTTATATTTTATTGTACATGTTTATTTTATAATTTTAGGCTTTTTTCTTTATATTATTTTAGATTATTTAGAATATACTTTGGATTATCGAATAATTGATATTTAACGTTTACTATTAATTCATCATTTTATTTTATTTTATTTATGGTTTAATTTAAAAAGTAATATCTTTTTATATAAAAATACATTTACCACAACGAGCAATATTTTCCTATCTCTCTTATAAATTTAATTGTGTTGTTATTAATATTTATGTTTGATTATAGGTTTTAATTATTATTGATTATAATATATGAATATTTTGATATTTTTTTAATATCCAATATTTGATATTTAATTATTGTCAATTTTATAAGAAAGTTATGTTTTGTGTTGGATAATTTTTCATACATGCACATACACAATTCGTATTAAATAGAAAATAAAATAATTCGAATGAAATGAAGTATAAACAAGTATATATTATTAGAAACTTTAGATACTCGCGTGCCGTTAGAACGGAAATTGGATTACGCGAGGGTTGAGATGGGTCTCGTTGAGAGAAAAATAATGAAATAAAAGAAGAAAAAAAAAAAAATACGAAAAAATGGAAAGGTTAGGTAGGTAGGGGTGAATTTCGTCGGTGCCAAAAACCCGCATTTCAACGTAACGTTTGACAGATTTTCCAAAAATACGTATAAATACGCCCGTATGTTCGCGTTCGCTCTTCTCACCACATATATCTCCTCTTTACACACGCACACACATAGAGATACACATAAACACACACATATATATATAAATTTATATAGATGTATTATGAAAACGTAGAACGTTGAACATAGTTGGAATTGGATGAATGATAGGAAAAATGGGGAGACTAGGGTTCTGCGTTGTCCTTTCGAAAGGGTGTCGAGAAAAACATGTTATATGATAGAAAGAGAAAGATAAAGAAAAATAAAGAAAGAGAAAGAAAGAGATAAAAGAGAGAGAGAGAGAGAGAAGAAACTGAGGACGAAGCTTTTATGACAAAGCTTTTCTTCCAAAAGATACTCAAATTATTCTTCTTGGAAAATTTCATTCTTTCGTTATACGATTCTAATTAATTATTAATCATGCACCTACGTATTATGAGAATATAATGTTATTTAATTATGTTAGATAATGTTAATTAATTTTAAGTACGCTTAAATATCTATAATAGTTTGATTTATAATCATTATCAAGAAATTGCAATATTTCGTATAAAATATATCACGAGTGTTATTATTTTCGCAGCTGTTCTGCACTCTAACTGTGTCCTTTAACGCATCTGTGAATGTTTGTGGATGTGCATGTGGGTGTTTGCATTTAACTAAATGTCACAATCGAAATTAAATAATCGTAATTATTGTCGGATAAGAAGTATGATTTCAGACAGACCTCGTATTTTTTTACGATTATGAATTATACGTTACATATCATGATTCATATAAATTGTTTTCTTATTTTTTCTTTTCATATTTTATTGCACGCGTATGTTTATGTGTGTGTATTATTTTTATACGTATACAAATAGTTTGTAGGTTTGTAAAATTTATCGCTGATTTATTTCTTATTTATTTTTCGCTAGAACTAGTTTTTATGTTTTAAAAAGAAAGAGCATCGTGTTTTTTAGTTTCTGCTATTTTTTTAATTGAAATTCTTTCTTTTCTTTTTTTTCCCCTGTATAATCTTATCAGTGACGTCTTGTTTTTTCTTTTCGAAGATCATTTATTAAAATAAAGAACACATTTATCATTTTTTTTTTGACTCGATAATCTGTTCTCTCTTTTTCTTTTAGCTTCCAGTGTGCATATATAAAAAAAAGAGATATGAAATTGAAATAAAATAGTTAAACAAATCCGATAAACTTTAGACCAATGTAATATTTGTATTCCTAAAGTGTGTTGAATAAGAAAAATAAGAAGAAGAAAAGGAAGAAAAAGGTGAAACAACTGTAAGCCTTGGAAAAGTCGAAATAGAGGAGAAGAAGATCGCCCGCGTTAAAATAAATGTATATATTTGTGTGTGTGTGTGTTTCTAGGGATAGAAGGAAAAAGTATGGGTGTATTTGTGCGTGGGAGTGAGTGCGTTTATGTGTGATTTCAGTAGAGGCCTATTGATCGAGCAGCGAACTTCGGTGGTCCGCACACGCGCATAAGTCTTCTCGTAAACAAGACAAATATCATCGCAGCAGCAGTCCTGAAAATCCATCCACCCATCTATCCTAAGTCTTCTTGTTTTCTTCTTAAAAAAGAAATTAAGAAAGAAAGAAAGATGGAAAGGATGAAAGGAAACATTTTCAATGCTGGAAATCGAGAATGAATAATTTTTTACCAATGTTTTGAGACTCGATCAAAGTTCAATTCAATATCTCAATATTTTATATGAAAAATTCCATTTAAATTTAATTTAATTTCGAGAAAAATATTGATTAAACCTGGCATGCAATTTCTTAATTGTTATCTTCATAATAAAACAATTTTAATTTCATATATATTACAAATTATAAAACTCGGTATATCATTTTTGTAATAAATTTTATTCGAATAAAATATCAAAGAAGTTCTTTCATTAAAAATAAAGACAAGATTGCGTCGCGAGAAAATAAACGATACCACGTGGCAGATGATAAAGAAAAAGAAAAAAAGAAAAAGAGTTCACGTGTTACCTGGAATTATTATCTGCGTGATAATAATTTACACTATATACAATCTGCATAATAATCTACATTGAAACGATGATATGCATTAAAGAATTCAAAAGTCGTATAATAAATAAAAACGTATTGCAACATTGGTATCTTCATGTGAATCGAATGAATTAGAAACAAAGTAGGGATTATCTGGAGTGTATGAAACGAAGAAAGAAAATAAAAGGAAAGGAACTATTATCTGGATAATAATTTTCACTACGCAATTTGCATAATAATCTACATTGAAACGATGATATTTGTTAAAACGTTAAAGAGTTGTATAATAAATAAATAAAAATGTATTGCAACGTTGGTATTTTCATGTGAATAGAACAAATCAGAAACAAAGTGAGGATTTGGTGTGTACGAAATGAGAAAAGAAAGAAAAGAAAAGAAAAGGAAAGGAAAGGAAAGGAAGGTTGGTTGAAAAGGTTGGATCTGCGCAATGCGTGTCGTCAGATGAACCACGTGGAGGTATTCGCATGCAAAAGACGTTTGAGTAAACCTGAATCTAAGGGAGTGTTTTAGTCTACCCTCAAATGGCTAACAGTACGGTATTCGTTTCGTTCTCTTATCTTAAAGATACAAGGACCACTCGATTATTTTTTTTATATTCGACAGATTCAAGAAAAGAAAAACAAAAAGTTCAACTTAATTATAATTGGAATGGGATAAATTCAACCACGAATACGTTTATCGATAGAAGTATTTTATTTTTCTGCAGAATAAAGTTGAAGTTTATTTGGATTGTTCAATCAGGTGTTTGGTTGCTCGTTAATTAAACATTTGCAATGATAAATGAATTGAAGAATATTTAAAAAGAAGCAAAATGAATAAGAAGAAACGTGTAAGAAGAGTTTTCGAGATTGTAATGAATGAATGAAATGAAAACGTTGATTAGGATTGTTTTAATTCATTTCTCACGTTAGTTTTTTTTTTTGAAAACCTCTGATAAAAAAAAGAAACTAGGAATACTATCAACCTCTACGATAATTAATTTCTGTTATTTAATAAAAAGACGAGAGTATTTTATTATTTTTTTTCTTGATATAAGATCGGTGTCGTTTGCACGATGATAATGCAAGTCAAAGAGAAGAAAGAAAGAAAGAAAGGAAAGAAAAGATAATGGGACTTACCGTGATCGCGATCAGCTTAGTCGAGTCCTCCACCACGTGAATCGGCCCAAGGCAATCTTCGTGATTGGTTAAGATCGACAGTACTTCAGATGATGTTATTTTCCTCTTATCCATTTGTCGATCATTCGAGATCAAGATCTCGTATTTCTTATCACGATTACGCGAATATCTACTCCGATGATAACGCGACGGCACTTGTTTAATTTCACTACTCTGCACTGTGGAAATACAGACGTACGTATGAAAAAGTATTGGGCTTATGAACCTCTTCTTCCGATTCTCCCTCCTCCAAAAAAGAAAAACAAAAACAAAGGTGGACGAAGAGGGAGATAGGAACAAAAATAATTTTATAAAATATTACGAAAAGAGAGAGAATGACAGAAATGTAATAATTAAAAATATATTAGAAAGAGAATGATAGAAATATAAACAAATACAAGTATGAATTTTAGGTACAATCTATGCACACACATACACACACAAACACACGCTCATAGAGGGTTGATAAAAATAAAGAAAAGGGGGTAGGAAAATTACGGGGACGTGAAGAAGAAAAAGAAGAAGTAGAAGAAGAAGAAGAAGAAGAAGAGGAACAAACGGATGCCTAAGGCTCGGACTACTTACTATTGTTTTGGCCATCGTGCCACGATGGCGGCCATACTTGATATGAGAAAGTATCCCCCACATTGTCCACGGCCATCCGCTAATTCCCCCATACACCCCCGCCTTGATTCAACTCCCTCCGAATACCCCTCCACTAGCTTACCACTTTCTCTCTCTCTCTTTCTCTTTCTCTCCCTGTTCCCACCTACCTCCCACCCTTATTTTTCCCTTTCCTGCTACATCTAAACCTTCTTGTTTTCTCCACCACCTCTCCTTTCTCTTCTTCTTCTTCTTCTTCTTCCTTTTCTTCTTCTTCTACTTCTTCTTCTTCAACTCCCACCAAGTCGTCCTACCGCGAAGTCACCCCTTGCGGCCTGCCCAACCCCTAACAAAGTCTTTCAAACTCAGGGATGGATTTCTTTTTTCATTCCCACTTACACCCTCCAACTCCACCCAACCACCTACTCATGCCAGGGGTACCTTTTGCTTTTAATTCACATTTCTCTTCTTTTTCTTTCGATGACTTGGTGGTATTTGTTTTATCGTCAAACATTCAAGGATTTATTTGTGTTGTTTAAATTAATTCATTGATTTGTATTTGATTATGTTTGTGGTGGGTTCGAGAAAAGTGAAGGGTTTAAGAAACGTTGGATATAATTCTGTAGAGTAAAGTTCGTTCTTAGTCGAGATGGTATTTACGTTAATTTCAATGAACGAATTCATTTTTATTTAATTTTGTTTGCAATTGATGGTGGATTGGTAAAAGTGAAGGGTTTAAGAAATGCTAGATACAATCCTGAACATAAAAAAAATTCGTCCTTGGTCGAGGTACTTCCTCCTCTTCCTCCACCTCTTCTTCCTCTTTCTACTTCTCCTATTTTCAACCCTCACCGCACCTGCACGCGTGTATTAAAAAGAGAAACCGAGGGGTATACATACACACACACACACACACATACACACACACAGGCGCATATACACACGTGTTCTCTAAACTACTATAGTTGTCTTTCTTTAGCACAAGAGTCTTACGTAGCAGTCTTTTACCCCAGTTCACAATTTCCCCTTCTTCTTCTATCTTGGCTTTAGATGAAAAAAGAAAGAAGAAGAAGAAGAAGATAGTGGAAAATGTAGAAAAAAAAAGAAAAGAAAAAAGTGGCGGTAGAGGATTGAAGGAGGAAGGGAGGGAGGGTTGGAAAAAGAAAGATACGAGAAAGAGAAAGAAAAAGTGATATCGTCGAGAGGGAGAGTTTTAGAAACATGGAAGGGTAGGGATGGGGTAGAGGGAGGAAGAGGGTGGTTAGATAGGAGGAGGGAATAAAAAGAGAAGGAAAGTTTTGGGGTTTTTTTTCCTTTTCTTTTTCTCTTTTTTTTTTTTTAGAAAGAGAAAGGAACAGAAAAGGAAAGTTTTACCAATAGGAAAAGAAAGAAAGAAAGAGAGAGAGAAATAAAACATCTATAGTTTTTATACGCGAGTGTGTTGGTTTTATATAGAAATTGAGAGGGAGAGTGATAGAAAGAGAAAACTCGTTTTTAACGTGGATAAAGAAAAAAGAACACAGAGTGAAAGGCATTGGGTGGTGAAAAAGGGGAAGTGGGGGTTGAGTGGGGTGAGGTAGGGATTGGGAGAAGGATAGAATACACAAGGGGGTGGCACTTTTACTGGTCACTTGGAATTTCGTACCCCGCCATACAAAATCGAATGACACCCTCTGCCCTCTTCTTCTTCTTCTTCTTTTTTTTTTTTCTTTTACTCCCCCATATCACAAACCCCATATACTCCCCTCCTTCTCATTCTTTCTTTCCTTCTTCTTCTTCTTTTTTTTTTTCACCCTCTATCTTACATTAGTTCAGAGTCCAACCTACAGACCGCCCTCGCGCTGCAAATTAGTTTAGCCTCATGGACAAGTCCTAGTCGATTCCAGCCTCCTTCAGGACTTTTATTCCTTCCTTTCTTTCCTTTCTTTCCTTTCTTTCCTTTCTTTCTTCCTTCTTTTCTTTTTTATTTATTTACGATTTACTCTTATTTTTCTTCCACTGTTAACGACACCTCTAAATTGGTAAAAAGTAATGTTGTATGTTGAAATGTTTTTATAATGAAATTTGTCATTAGGATTTGTTATTATTAAATATGTATTAGTTGTTAAATTGTTTAATATTTAAGAAATATTTTATCTTCAAATTAATTTGATTTTATTTATCGTTGTTTTCTTTTCTTTTCTTTTCTTTTCCTTATTTCCATTTCCAATTATTTTTAAGTGTTTCGTTTGACGAGAAATAAGTAAATTACACGTTTTAGAATTGAAGGCTAAATTAATATTTACACAGAATCAATTATTTATGAAAACAGTTCTAATTAGTTAAAGATCTTTCAACAATCTAACCTACCCTTCTTCTTTGATATCCCTTTTCTCTTATTTTCTAATTTCCTTCATCGACTTTCAGACACACGTGCCTAAAATTTTACAAAAAATAGAACAAATTTATTCCCACTAGACAAACTTAAAATAGAAGAAAAAGAAAAGAAATAGGTATTAATTTCTATCCACTGTATAATTAATCAATAATTAAATACAACCAAACACGTATTATAAAGAAACAAACTCATATCTATAAAATGTAAATCGATGAAATCAATCGCATTAAATATATAATAAGTAAACGAAACTAAACCAATAATCTTAAGAAAAATTCCCTTGAAAAATTTTCTATCGAAACATCGAATAATAATTTATTTAGAAAAAACAAACAACAGACGAATACAACACGCATCATACGCATTCACAGAAAAAGACAAATGTTTGCGTAGTTACCGTTTTACAATTTCTTCCTTCCTTTACCTTTAGATTGTTCTTATTCGATATTTTTGTACCTGAACGTTGCATAATTTAAAGGACGAATTGAGAAAGGAGAGGACTGTGGCAGGAATCTAAAATAGTATTAGTAGTAGTAGTGTTAGTAGTAGTAGTAAAAGTAGTAGTAGTAAAAGTAGTAGTGGTCAGAAGTTTGTAAGCGTAGGGCTAGGCTAAGGTAGGGGCGTTACGGTTTGTGGGTACGCACTTGTCACGCGATTCTATGCAGTATTGATAATGATAATGAAAGCGGCGGGTCTTTGCATCGGCTGCCATTCGAAAATTAATGGCATTACTCCAAGCACTCCGCGGTTGAGCCCTTATGACGGATAATTTCGAACTAACCTGGTGTGCCCTCGAATTGATGATGATATGCCCTTTCTAACATTATTTCTTTTTACCGGTGCTTACTTTCCCATACAATATTAATAAACTAACTTAGGAGACTTCGTCGTACAACTTTTACACATTAATTTTAATTTTTCTTGGTTTTTTTCTTGGTTTTTTTCTTCTTCTTTCAGATTTCTTTTTTATTTCTTTTTTAATCTCTACGCCTTTAACTTTTATCAATCGTAGAATTACTTCTTTTTCTTCTTCTAATTATTCAATAAATTATTATAAATGTTTTTATAATCTTACATTTTATTTTATACATCTTTCTTGATGTTGCATTTATTTCTTCATTCTATGTCTTTGAATTTATTTTCTTTTTTTCATTCGTCGAAACACGAATTCATATTTTCTTCGTTCGATGCGAGATAGTTAGGGTAAGTTACCCTCTTGTACTTTTTTTTTCTTCTACTTTTTTTATCATAGACGAATCAGTAACAACAAAAAAAAAAGGACACAACGAGTGGGCATGTTGCAAGACCACGTGCCACATAAACGTTTCTTCTTCTATTTGAATAGTGCCTGTATCCGATTATTTCTTTTTTCCTATATCTATCGGTTTTCTTTCTTCTCTTTTATGTTTGTCCATTTTTGTAATAGTTTTCGATAACGTTTGTATTTTCAGATTAATCGATTATTTGATAAGAGAATTTTCTTTTAACGATCGATTAGATATTCTTGCATTTAATTTCGATTCATTTTTTTTAATAGTTTTTCTGGTCGAGTTCTTTTTTGTTTCTTTAAATAAATAAATTTTACGTAGAATTATCGTTGCGTGAAATAGCGTCAGGGTTGTCTGGTGTAAAAGCAGATGGAATGTCGAATGTCCAGTCAAAAGTGGCAGACGGTCTTTCCAAAGTAAAAAGATGATAAAAAATTATAAAAAAATAAAACCTTCCTTCCTACCCCTGAAGAAAAGCTTAGAGAAGTTTTTTCCTATTTTTTTTTTAAATACATTTCTTTTTTTTCCCATAGTACGACTGTAATAAAAGGCAAACGTTCGTCGAACGTGAAATATAATCACCGAAGCGTCCCAGATCAATTCGGTATTATTAGCTCGAGCCGAAAGAGGGTCGCCTATTACTGGACAGCTGGACAATGGTCGCAACTCCTGTCGATTTTAATCCAGTTTTCTAGAATTTTTTTACCAAACTCTACTACTCCCTTTTTCGTAGCTTCTTTTTCCCGTTGTTTATCGAGTAACGCGACTTTACGTACAAAATAATCGAAATTAAGTAAGAATTAATAATAAGAGTAATAGTCATTGTAATTGATTTTATCGATGATTGTGTATTTTGTAATAAAATATAATAACAAATGATTAATTTATATTATTAAACCAAGTATGGTTTCTTTTTATTATATTATATTATATTATTATATTATTATAATATAATAAATATTATTATAACAATAAAAGATTAATTTGTATCATTAAGCAATGTATGTTATTTTTATTTTATTATTTTAATCGTAAAAAAAAATAAAGAAAATAGTAATAGTAATAGTAGTAGTAGTATTTTCATTCATAGGTATCAATGGTTCTTATCAATGAAAGATTTGCTCAGTCGATAATGTGGGCCCATTTAAAAGAGAGAGAGAATACAAATTAATAATTTCATTTATATATCGTTTTTACATTTATTTGACAGAGAGTCCAATGCAGAAAAAAAGAAAACAAATTGTATGTTTATTCTAAAGTATTAATTCCAACGAAACTGAAATAGTTTGTAGTAAATATTCTCATCATGGTAAGATAAAGAATTAGAAGATTTCTTTTCTATCGACAGATCGTGAAAAGTTTCAATCTTTATACACATTTAATAATATTCGTATCTATTTAAAAAAAATGTAATTACAAGATACTTTATCTGACATTTCGAATAATTTATTTAAAAGAAAAAAGAAATCGTAAGAATTTGTTTCATATCAAACATAATATATCAGTGATCCACTTAATCGTTTAATTTTCTAATCAGTTTACCAGAGAATAAATATTTGTTCGATATCTCTACAAAATCAGAAGTATTTTAATCTTATCTAAAACATTGAAACCATTCTTAAGATAAGTGATGTTGGTATACCAGGAAATTATCTTTGACGTTCTGTTTTAACATCGAACGGTAAACGGGCTTATATACCCAAGCCGAAACAAAAACAAATAAATCAATTGGAAACTTTCCTAATATCGAGATACAAAAAGTTTAGAAAATTGGGGGACATTTGGTTTCTTAGAAAATATTCAACTTGATAGATAAAAATGATTTCTATGATTAACTTTTACAAAAAATAAATCTAATATTAAATTTAAACTAAACTTTCAATAACTTTTATAATAAAAAATAATACAATTAGAAGAAGATATAATTTATTAAACACCAACATATACCTACATGTATATAAAATAAATCCGAAAACAGAAAAAAAGAGGCTTATAAAAAATAAAAAATAAGCAACATCCTACAAAAGTTAGATGTTCCCACTTAAAAGAAAAGAATCGAAACCAAAAAAGATAAAAGATAATACTACATTGTAAGTTGATCGAGTTACACTTGATATATCTTCAATGGTCAAGGGGGGTGGGGAGTAAGAATCATCACCCTCCTCCACCCCCGAATGGGGCTAGAGCAACTCAGGAGGATATATTTCCTTTGTCCCAACGAGAGAACAGAAGCAAAGTACAAAAAAAAAAGGGAAAAAACACAAATAAAAAAGATAGAGGAGTAGAGGGAAGAAGAGGAAAGAAACAAAAAAAAATGAGAAGAGAAGAGAAGAGAAGAGAAGAGAAGAGAAGAGAGGAGAAGAGAGGAAAGTAGAGAGAGAGAGAGTAGAGAAGAGAAAAGAAGAACCGCTCGAAGCGTGCTTTCATGGGTACGCTAAAATATTCATTGTCTGAAAATGGGTGTTTGTTAGAGTGTGTAAAGGCGAGCCCCCGGTTGGCGTTGTGGAGAGGAAGAGTGCCGAGAGGACCAAGATACACACAGAAGAAGAAGAAGAGGAGTAGTAGTCGCTTGGAACACGATGTAGAGGTGTTCTATTATATCCCAAGGCACGAATCCCGCTCGAGACTCTTGCTCTAGGGTTCGTAATCCCTTTTCTACCTATTCCCCCTATACCCTTTCCCTTATCACCCCCATTCCTTTCCCTTTCCCCTCTATAACCTCACCAAGAAATTCAATATCTTGTTAAGGTTCAAAAGTAATGGGGAAAGGGTGGTGGTTTTTCTTTATTTTATCGATAGATCGATACTTTGATATACGATTGATACAAAAATTAACAAAAAGGGATATTAAAAGATTAGAATAATTTTATTAATTATTTTTATCTATTTTTGTCTGTTAACATTTAAGACTCTTTTTCCTATATCATTCCCATTCCTTTACCTTTCCTTTCTATAACCCTGTCAATAAACTAGAATAGAAACTAGATTAGAATTATTTGTTAATTATTTAAAGGTGTTACTCGGAGTGTATGGATAATTATTTTGAGATATAATAGAATTTTATAAAGTATGTATACTAATTTTAATTATTATAGGATAGAATTTGTTTCTCTTTCGAAATATTTGATTTACTGATTTCAATTTATTAAGGAAGTAATATTTAAGATTTATAATCTATCTTTGATAGTAGGATTTCTCTTTCAGAATCCTTTACAGTTACTTTCTATTTCTCATAGTTTCTTTTTTTTTTAAATCTTTTTACTTCCCTTACCTATTCCTTTTCTTCTTCTTTTTCTCTTCCTTTCAGTCTCTCTCTTTTTCGAACTTTCATAGTAATAAAGTCGTTAAGGTCCTCTCGGTCATTAGTGGTACACCGATAAAGCAAGTTCACGCTCGAAAAACCACTTGACGAGTTACCCCGGCTAAAGATTTTATAAGATCGATCGAGCCAAATGCATTTTTTCTTTATTTTTTTTACTTATTTCCCTTTCCCTTTTATTCCTCTCTCTCTCTCTCTCTCTCTTTCTGTATTTTTGTGTATCTCATTGTCAATCTATTTTAGTCAAATCACTGAATCTATCGATTTCTTCTTCCCCATTTAAAACGATACACTCATCTGCTGTAAAAGTTACAAATACGGGATGATAATCCCTATTTTAATTTTTTTAATACAGAAAAGAGAAATATGGGGAATACATTTTCATTGAAAATGTTGCTAAACTAAAAATAAAATACTGGATTTTTCTTTTTTTAAACCTTTGATTCTTTCATTTCTTCTAAATATGTGTACATGTGTGTGTATGTGAGTGTGTAAAAGCAAATCTGAATGAAAACATAAAAGATCGAATTATATAAAATATCATTTAATACAAAATAAAAGATCTAATTAAACGTATTTTCAAAGATACACCACCATAAATGAATTTTTCAATGTTAAAATCTCTCGTTCAATGATTTGATACTTTTAGAACCGGTACAGTGTATTATACATGGTTTATTCCAGTCGGTACTTTAATCTCGCGATCGAAAATCGTATACGCGTATGCTTTTCAAATGACCATCACCACCGTTACTACGTGTGGGGTGAGTATGGGGAAACTCGATGAGAAAACTACACACAGAGAGAGAGAGAGAGAGAGAGAAATAGAAAGAGATAAAAAAATAGAAAAAAAAAAGAAGAGAAATACAGAAGAGATAGTAGACATAGCTGAGCGAGTTGTACAAAATTGACGTTGATTAAAGAACGCATTACGGGCCTCGCGTCGTACATATTTTTCAAGCTCGTCTAGCGCCGTTAGCGTAATCGTACGGCCGGGTTTGAAAATTTCAAGGCTCGAAGAAGAATATATATATATGTATACACACATCCATATACTCTGTATAGACAATACACAAATACTTTTACCCTATATACATAGAAATACTATATAAGTATGTATATAAGTAGTAGAATGTCATCGTGTAAAGGGTTTCGTAGTAGTCGTAGGCGTCTCGTTCAGGGTATCAACGTGTAAACGGCCTGAGGGCTAGATGCAAGAAGGGATAGGGATAGGGCTCGACACTCTACTAGGACCAAAAAGGGAAGAGATCTGCTTGCCTTGTGGTTGTACCAAGCATTCCTCTCTCACTCTCTCTCTCTCTCTCTTTCTCTTTCTCTCTCTTTCTCTGTGTAACTCCACCAACAGTTCTGACAGAAGCTTCCTCGCGATGAAGCACGTTGTTTCCTGCCAAGAATATGGATTTTATGCATGAATCAAAAAGAGAGAAGAGGATCTTATATCTCATCTTTCTCTTCTTCTTCTTCTTCTTCTTCTTCTTCTTCTTCTCTTTTTCTTTTTCTTTTTCTTCTTTATGCGACGTCCTGCCACGTTTTTCAATATAATTTTTTTTTCGTGAGTTTTTTTTTCAGTCAAGATACAAACGAGAAAGATTCCAATAGTTCAATAGAGAATAGAAAATTTTTCTTATAAATTAACTTGACTGTATGTAAGAAATTTGTTGAAATCTGTTAAATAAAATAAAACTAGTTGATCTGGCGGAATATTTTATTGCAATCGATGAATTGTTCTCGTTTAAAGTTAAAATATGAAAGAGGTAAAAGAGAATGAAGGATAATGTTTGTATTGTATAATATATCGAACGATTAAAATTCATTATTCAAAAGAAAAAGTTTCTATCCTATGTAAAACATCACCGATCCCGAAATAATATAATACTTTATTTATTTTCGCTTGAAATAGTATTTATCTTTAATTCCTCCAACTTTTATGATTATTCTGAACCGAAACTCAGTATTGTTAAATATATATCATTAAATTTGATTTATTTATTTAATCCAATTTTGAGTTATTTAATAAAACAATACCCTTTTCTCATTATCGGATAACAATTTAATTTTTTTTTTCTTTAAATAAAATTAATTTAATTAATAAAATTAATTTTTCATTTACATTGAATACGAAATTAATCATTGCTACATTTTCCTACAAATTTCATTTCAATTCATTTCATTTAAACCACATACATTGCTTCTAAAACACTCAATTCAATTGCCAATACCTATAAACACATCTTTTCTTATTATTCCAAAATTATAATTTAATTTTATAAAACAATTAAATAAATAATATATATATATTAATTCTGTTATTATAATTGTTACGAAATGAAGCACCAATCATTGCCAATATTTTCCTATAAATTACAAACGTCAGTCAAATTAAACGAATACAACCTTCATCTAAAATACTCATTCAATCGCTTACAAACACACACACACACATCTATTTTTATTCTAATTGTTAGAGTTAAAAATCTAATGGTTAGAATTACGAGAATACGTGTAAACGTAACCTTCCTCGTTTCATTTTGATTTATTTTAACGAGTATCAATTCTCACATTTCATTCACCTTCTCATCTTTTGCTTCTATCTACTTGCACATACATACAAACATACATACATACATATATGTACTCACATGTATATTTACTATGATGGTTTTTTCTTTTTTTTTTGTTAAGGGATGGATCATCGACAATATCTCGAATCCAAACTAGGGGGTACTCCGGTGGTGGTCGGCTGTGTACGATCGAATTGATTTCCGATTCAGACGAGACTTCTTTTCTACCTTCGACTGTGGACAGAAGCTTCTCTCATTGGTATTTGTAAGTGCGTGCACGTGCACGAGAGCAATAGCAAGAGCAAAAACTGCAGGAGTATCGTAGACAACAACGAAGAGAGTGAATCTACACACAAACTCAAAAACCCATGTACAAACACACCCATACAGAAACATACGTGGAAAACCTGCATATAACTGCCCCTCTCTCTCACTCTCTCTCACTCTCTCTCTCTCTTGCTTGGTTTATGTGTAAAGGTCTATTCAGAATCATGCGGCGTGCCTCGTAAATGGAATAATCAGTGACACGAGGGAACACGGAATATGCTGTTGTCCTCTTCCTCCTCCTCCTTCTCCCCCTATTTCTCTTTCTCATCCTCATCTTCATCCTCTTCGCCTGTTCGTCTCTTCTCTTCTCTTCATCGTTTTCCTGAATCGTCAGGACTCAGCCATTGCCTTTCTTCATCTGCGAAAAGCCACCCTAATTTATGCCAATGATGAATAATCAACATCTTAATCTTATCCAAATATTATATATTAGATAAACATATAAAAATGAGTGTTAGTCACGTATACCGAGTAGTGCGTTATGAAATTGTAAGATAGGAAGTTGAAAAGGTATTGCAACGTCATGGAAGATAATTCCTAGTCTTTTATAAATAATCTATTTTATAATAATATAACTCAATAAATATAATAAATATAATAAATAGAACAATCGATGGTTATTTGATTTTATTTCTTTTATCACAAAGAGACAAATCTTTTCATCTATTTTTTTTATTGTTACCTTAATCGTCACGATTATTCGGATAATGATCTCTCGTTTCATCTTTTGTCGAAGAATAGAACTACATATATATTATATATATATATATAGATACATATATACGTGTGCTAAAAAGAGAGAGAAAGTTTTTGCAGTATCGGTTTCCGTTCTCGAATGGATCTACGTGTCACGTTACTTCGTGGAAACTCTTGGTGCAATCTGTAACGCCTCTTTTTCGCGCACCCTATTCGTTCGTGGTAAGCTGCCGTAGAAAGTTTCCCAAACAGCTTCCCAGTAAGCTTTTCATGAGAGAGACTCATTGACTCCTAGAGAGTAACTGCACGTGATTTTCTCATTCTTTATCGGAACGAAACAATTATCCTTTTTGCTTGTACTACAAATTTCTTCTTTCAATGCTATCGTTTATTTTTATATATAACATATATAAATATATATGTATAGGTATTGAAGAATTTAGTTTATTAGACTAAAATACTTGATTATTTTTGTTAATGGTTTAAGTAATATCAATGAGCACTAATTATTCCAATATATTTCTTTGAGGAAACGAATACATATTTTTCTTATGAGTGTATACCTTTGTCTTTAATTTTTTCTAAATGAAATTAAACATATATATTTGTAAAGAAAAAAGATAATTATTTAAAAAAACACTTCTATCATGTTATTTCAATAATACCTAAAACGTATCCTACTTTATAATTTCTAAAAAAGTTAGGACGATTTTAGTAACTCAATGTGTTTAACACCTGTTTTTAGAGTAGTACAAGTAGATCGAAATAAACGACAAGACAGTTTACAGAAAAATAAAAAGAATAGAAAAACCATAGGATTATGAATGTTGATCTAACTCCTAGTTAAATACAATTGATTAACTGACACGAGTGCGATGTAACGCGTAAGTAGTGGTGATGGTATCTGGGCGTATCCTTGGAAATTAATCCATTGGCACGTAACACGTCCCACCGCAGCTGTCGACACTGCTATGATCTACGATAGTCCTCGATCAAGAATTCGAATCCTCGACAGGAAGGTGCGAGCCATTTCTAGGAAATGGAAATTGCGAAATTTCTCACGACTTATCGACGATTCCTGAAGGAAGGAAAGGAACTACGATGAGAGCTAGGACGTAGAATCAAAGTTGTGTGGTGGTGGCAATGAGGGCCTGGGAGATAGGGGATGGGGGTTGCGTCAGAATTGTGGTATGGGGATAGAGCGAAGCTACGCGGGGGTGGATGGGGTAGGGGGTTGTCATAGAAGAAGAACATAGAGACAGATAAAGACCAGAAAGAGGAAGAGAAGGAAAAGGGGGTGGTTAGTAGGAACACAGACCCTGTGTAACACGGAAGAAAGAGAGAAAGAGAGACAGAGAGAGAGAGAGAGAGAGAGAGGGGGGTTGGAAAGTAAAGGAGAGAGGGTTAGCCCGATGGTACTTTCAGACGTAAATTGCAAATGTTCCGGAGAACCGGATAATCGGATAATCAGCCAGACTGTTCTGTCTCCGTTCGCCATTTCCAATATTCCGCTTTTCTCGAGATCCCCGACTACGATGAAAATCGAAGTGAATTATCGTTGAAATAAAAACGTATTCCCTGTCTCTCTCTCTCTCTTTCTACTCCCCCATGTATTTTTTTCTTTTTATATCCCTCAGATAGAAATTCAATCTTTTTTCGTTAATATTTCTTTACTATTTTTTTTGCACATTATTATTCATTCGTTTAGGGTTTGTATGTTGTTTTTGTTGTTGTCTTGGTGGTGATGAGAAGGAAAGGGTGTAGAAATTGTTTAAACTAATAGAAAAGATTGAACAAGTTTTTTTTCTTTCGATTAATGTCTACGTACGTACGTACGTACGTAGGTTATATGCAGATACGTTCCGGTACGTTCCGGTAAGGGGGTGATTTTAGCGGGAAAACGGTTCTTCATTCCATTATCGAACCCAACGTGTTCCCTACGCTTCACAATGTTCAATAACGTGAGCCGCAAAACCACATACCACAGACCAAGAGCACCGGAAGTCTGTCCCGTCGTCCACTCGTAAGAGAACCGACGTCGATTGGCTGCTCCAATTCGTACTTAAATTATTCCCCTTCGTTCTACACCCTCTCTTCTCACTCCTCGCCCTTTCTATCTATTCTCCCACCCTTTTATTTCTTTTAAGTACTTTAACTAACGTGACAATCTATCTCTCTATCTCTCTCATTATCGATTTTGTTAGATTTTCTTAATCAAATATAGATTTTCTAAATCAAAATATTATATATTAAGTATGGAAAGTTAATTAAGAGAAAAAAAAGGAACTTATGGGACGACATAATATTATATTATATACGAATAAATATTAACTTCCAAGTACTTTTAGTTGTTACTGTCTAAACTATATTCGATTGAAATTTGTTCATTGGGAAATTTACTTAAAAAACAAATAATAGAAAGAGAGAGAGGTAGATACCTGAAGCTTTAATTTCGGTGTATGTACAAGTTACCATGATAGATTATCTTTCATGGTAAATCGTGTTATCGTTAAGCGAAATACCTTCCATCTTTCCCTCGGTTTATTTTCTCATGGTTTATAGAAGGATGCTTTCGGTGAGTGTAGATTTTATAATCGCTACCAATTATACTCTCTCACTCTCTCTCATTTTCTTTTTTTTTTCGATTATATGTATCTTTGGATAACATGAAATACTGAATGCTTCAATTAACTAGAAATACAAGGCTTTTATTATAGGAACAGATATTTCTATTCTTTTTGTTTTCTATTTCAATAATAATAATAATAATAATTGCATATCAATCTACATTTTATTCAAAATTGTATTTATGAAGAATTAATTGATTTTATTTGAAATTTTAATCTATCAGGGAATTAAAGAATATTATTTAAACAAAAAAATAAACATATATATATTATGTGTTTAAATTAATACACGTTCTCTATCAAACTGCATTTGATTAAACATCATTAACCACTCTGCGTGTACATAAAACGATACACGAACCTAAAATACGTTTCAAACATCATTTAACGATTATACCATATCAAATTATCGATAATCATGATGAATTTTTTTTAACTCTTAAATAAAAACAAATAATCCTATACAATATGTTTCACTCTATATAAGTTATTGACGAATCATTGAATAATTATTATCTATACCTCGAGCTAATATTAATTAGTTTGAATTTACATTTATACCAGAAAATAAGCTTTTACAACCGAGAATACTTCTCTCTCTCTCTCTCCATATATATGTATTTATATGTAATACGTAATACGTGTAATAATAGTGAAAGCCAAGAAGGTTATAACGTTATCTGTTCTGCAAGGATAACTAACGAGACTCTGGGTTGGTTGTTATGAATAAAAGCTAAGCAAGTGGTAGAGGTTGTTGAAGAACAGAAAGCCGTATAATTGTGGTAAATTAAATAAACTCGACTCGGTTCTCCACCCTCCTCCCTTCTTTCTCGTTACCACCTTCAGGTTCATTCTAACCCTTAAAACCCCCAGCCTCTTCCCCACCTCCTTTCCTTCTCGTTGTGGATCCAATCGATTTCGTTTCGACGTTACTCGCGGTTGCTTTTGAAATGGTGCTTCTGCGAAGGGTTTGGGCTATTCGAACCTGTTCCTTGGTTTGTGTGTGTCTATCTGTGTGTGTGTGTGTGTGTGTGTGTGTTCCTTTCTATCTCCTCACTTTCGCGTATATTTGTGTATATATGGTTTTTGTATAGGTGTGACTGTGACAGGACAAGGTAAAATCGAATGGCACTGATAACTGCTAGCCATTAGTGATAACAACTTCAGACTCGACGAATCGTTCTGCATCTCTAACTGTCTATAACTGCCAACTGCACAGTTCGAGATAAACTTTTGTTCGCCTACCCCACCTTCTCCCTCTCTCTCCCTCTCTCTCTCTCTCTCTCTCTCTCTGTATCCCCCTGGTCCTCTCCCTGGTCCACCGTTTTCTCTATCATTTCAAACCCAACACCCAACCCACCACCCCCATCCCTTACAAACTTCATCTTCATCTTTCTCCTCACCGTTTCTCCTTATTCCACTGTTTATTTCCATTTCATTTCTAGTATCTGTGTACATATTTAATTTACCCCTTCTCTCTCTCTCTCTCTCTTTCTCACTCCTTTTCTTTGTTAAATTAATCGGTGTTAAATGGATAGGTAAACTTAACGGGTAAAAAATGATTGGGAAAAGTATTCGACAGACATTTTTTCTTATACAACTTTGCTGGATTTATTTGTTCTTTATTTTTGAATAAATTGAGATACGATTGTTATTATTTGTAGTAGTAATGCACGGTGCATATTTGAGCTGTTATCTGCACGAATTGATTAATTCCATCAAACAAAAAGTATTGAGAAATGCAATGAAATATTGTATATTGTTTTTTTAAAATTTTCATCTTTGTAATTGAAATATTTCCCTTCTTATAATTTAGGTATATCATTTATGGTTTGATAGTGGAATTTACGTAAAGAATGGTCGATCATTGATGTTTAAAACAGGATCATAAATAATAGTTTTCATTTACTCTCGGTTAACGTGTTGACGACCTAAGATAGTCATCGTGGTTCCTATTATTGTTATAATAAACACACATTCCACATTCGCAGAGACACGTTCATGTTTATACAATATTAGGCATTAATAGTAGTAGTAGTAGTTGTTGTAGTTGTAGTTGTATTAGTTGCAGTACTACGCATCTCACCTTGGAGACCCTTCCGTTTTGCATGACGTTAGAAACGGTCCCTTTGAGAGCAACCATAGTCAAACCCTCGTCACGGACCGAAGACAGCTCAACCGTATTCCTGCCGGATTTATGACAGCCGGAACAAACGTGTACAGAGAGAGAGAGAGAAAGAGAGAGAGAGAGAGGAGAGCAGGGGGAAGAAGAAGACTAGAAATTGGTAGAAGGGGTAAGTTTTAGAGAGGAAGGTGTAATTATTTGCATACCACTGATATGCGAGGGTGAAGATCCTGAATTGGTTGGAACAAAAGGGCAAGACACGTTACAGGAGCATGAGACCGATAAAGATTTCAGATTGGCGTAATTAAGACGGTTAATCCTAATCTTGATATCACTTTATTCTTATCAATTAATTCTATTTTAATTAGATTGTAATAATATTAATAATAATATCAATACACCTCAAATTCGTAAGAAAAAAAGGGAGAATGATAAAAAACAATATTTAATATGAACAATTTAATTTAAGAAAAGTTTTGAAAGAGAGAGAGAGAGAGTAGAAATATTAATTCATTATAAAAATCATCTCGAAAAACTTTAGATCAATCCTTTCAATAATTTTAATGTAACATTTTTTCTACAACCTTCTTTTTTTTTTGCATTTTCTATTATCACAAATTATTAATTAGGAATAGAGAAGATATATATATGGCTTGTTACATGTTTTAACAGAGTTTATTAGTTACTATGGTTTCTCTCGACAGGTATCAAACAGATCGTTTGTAGCTTCTAGTATTTCCATAGTTTCTACGCCTGATTCTGTTCGCGTATAACCTTTCTATATGTAATACATGTACACGAACACATATACAAGCGTAAATACATACATATATTCAGTTAGATATTCTGCCAACCAACCTAACGTTCCTAGTACAGGTTGCAATTAATTATAATTGCATCCTTCGCTCGGGATTGTTCGCATAACGCGTAACAATATACGGACTAAGCAGGTAGCTCTTGATTGTTCGTCTTAAGATAATTTACTTCCTTCAGGTAAATCTTGATTATCACAAGACAGTACTGTCATCTTATCAAATTATCTTACATTTCATATTATCTTATTTGGTTAACATCATTTTCCGAAATAAAATATTAACCGTTCAACGATCATTCCTAAGAAGAGAAATTCTATTCAATAATTGATAGATTCAAAGATAAACTAAATAATAAATATTAATAATAATAATAATAATAATAATAATACAATTAAATGATTATTTTAATTAGAAATGTTAGATGATATCGATAAGAAATTAATCGATATTTATTTTATTCTGCTTTGGCGAAATATTATCTTGAAATGGGAAATAGATGGTGGAGGATGTGAAGAGAGACAGAGAGAGTGTTGGGAGGTGGGAAAGGGAAGAAGGGAGGTTTGGTACTTGACCGACTCTACGGTAATTTCATTTGGGATCTACTGAGAAACGACATCTCAACGTATCTATCGTGTAAATGGAAACGAACGAAAACACACAACCCAGCACAGCACAGCACAGCACAGTACAATACAACAACAACAACAACAGTATGGTGCAGTTTGATAATTAATTGCCGCTTCTACGATCTCGTTTACGGTACTATTTACGTGTAAGTACTATTAGCATTATCCAGACCAGCAGGTGTCTTCGAAATTCTAGACTCGAACCATCTGACGTATTCCTACAATTTTCTAATCAATTTCTAATAACATTTTGTTCAATAATAGACTGCATTTTAAGTATCATCGAATACAAAATACATTTAGTTTTTAAATGCTTCAAATTATTTTACCAAATTTTAGTCCAAAATTAAACAAAGATTAATACTAATAAAATATTTACGTTTATTATTTTTCATAATATTATTTTTATTATATTATAAAAAAGAACACACCAGATAGAATGCTGTTAATTGTTTATTAATTTTAATTAGATTGATTTCTTGTTTGTTCCAAGTTTCCTTCGAATCAATATCGAGCGTTATTTAATACGATTCAGAAATGATATTCTTTTAAAGATAGTTAATGAAAATATAGAAAAGGTAAATAAAGAGGATTTTATTTTCTTACACTTTGGAAAGATTTCATAGACAATGGTAGAAAGGTCTGTAAGTTCGTAGAAAATGATTACAAGGTAGAGTGGGAGATCGAGGCTTGACTGAACGATGAAATATGATGGTCTTGGAAAAGTTTTAATTACGTTCAAGTTTTTACTTCTTCAAATGTGTTATAGTGTTGAATCGAATCGGAATAATGGAAGTTTCATTGGTTTCGTGTTCTGTTATTTTATTGTAACTTTTTGATCATTTAAATAAAAAGACAAAGATACATATTTAAAACACTCATATACGTTTACCTCTTAATTTCTATTCCTTTATCTTTCTTTATTAGTTCACAACGAATCTAAAATATTAAATTAATAGAAAATTATTATTACTCGATTTAGAAAGTAAGCTCATTTAAAAAACGATAAAGAAAAATGGCACGAAGGATAAAAAAAAGGTAGCATTGATGCAAGTAAGAAAGAACAAAACAAACGTAATTATAATAATAATAATAATCATCATCATAATGATAATTAAAAAATAAAAAAAAGAAAGGAAATGTACGATTAGTTCGTGGAAATATTAACGAGTTCATGAATTATTCAAACGAAGTATTAAAATTTCCGTCGGCCAGTATCGAGCGGTTTTTTAAATTCATTCGACGGTCTTGCTTCCTCGTGTCGTGTCGTCACACACTCTCGGATTCTTTACCGATAAAAATGCATCATCCTCGTGCATGATTATATTTCTATATCGTTTTTAACCCTCCCTCCTTCCCTTTACCGTCATATCCTCTTTGTGTTCGACCAAACTACCGTACTCTCCTTTATTTTCTATTTTTTTTCAAAGTCTCCTATCACCATTATTATCATTTTTATATTTCATCATTTAATTCGTACGAGACGTAAACAAAAATCAATGCATTGTACTTCAACAAGAATTAGAATATTTTTTATTCTCTACTTGCATTAAAGAATATATTTATTTATATTTCTTTAATAAACATTATATTAATTCGATGATAAATATATATTCATAAATATATATGTTTATATACAAATGAAAATTTGATCATTAATAATTTAAGTATTTAAATTAAAATGATGAATAATCATCATTGTCCTTTCGTTCGTTCGTTCGATTCGACTCGTTTAATGCGACTGGTATTTTAATACACAGAAGAATTTCATGGATGTATAATACTTGATTATATTCAGAGAGTTATTTGAAATAACAATATTCGGAATGGTCAGAGGTAAATGTTATATATATATATTCCTTTTGCTAAAGCTTTATGGAGAAAACTTCGATACTATTCTGAGTTGCGTTATACTACGCTTTACCACTTGAGACTTTAAAGGGCAATTAAAACTGTTTACCGATTCACAAACCACCAAGTTGAAATTACAAGATTTAAAAAAATATATATATATATTAATTGAACTCAATACTGCTTCAGAATTGTTCTTAAATATATAGCAGGATTTTAAATATATTCAATAATTAATCTCCACCACCACCATACAACTACCACATGCATTTCATCTACCCCTTCCTCTCACTCTTTCTTTTTTCCAAGGTATATTCTAATCTAAAAAAATATAATATTTATCGTTCCACACTTTGTAATTGGTCTTGGAGATTATTGTATAGTGGTTTAGGTAGAGCACGAACCGTTTAATTATTCAATGAGGTTAGGCCATCGGGCGTTACGTTGCAATATGGCTCGTATTGCCCGGTAATTATTGGGCGTAGCTTCTCTCACCCTTCTCCACCCTTCTCCACCCTTCTCTCTCACCCTTCCTAGAGTTTCCAACGCTATGTAGGTGTGAGGTACCGCACTTGCCCTGAATCAAATAGAGTCATGAGTGTTACTGGGAGATGTTCAAGTGCTATAACAGAATGGTAGTTCGAAGGCAAGGAGGAAGAGAGAGAAAGGACAAACAAGGATTGAAAATTCGCACGTATTCTCTCCCCTTTAAATGCATACACACATACAAAACACACCCCCATTCTCCAAAAAACCCACCTCCAATAATCCACGCGTGCCAGATGTCAAATACTGTTTCATTATTACACGAAAATATTAAAAAATAAACAAGAGAAAAATAGAATACAAAATATAAGAGAAAGGACCGAGTGTGAGTTTTTAATTAAACAAGAAAACATTGTTCTTGTTTAGGTAGCTAAAAATACAATAATTTTTAATTTAATATATAAAAAAGGTTGTATATTATTAGAAACTCGTCAATTAGGGGATGTAATAACAATTTTGTTTAATACAGTATACAAATTAATTTTATTTATATTTTATTTTAATGCATGTACCCATTGGGTAGATATAATACAAAATAATTGTATATACCACTATCTCAATTAGTAACCTAATTTATTTACGTATTATAGACATCTGTACACATATTATCTTGTTTTTTACTTTTAACTTCAATATTTATTCTACACTGCAAGTTACATCGTAAAACTTTGAAATGGCGTTAAAATATTTGTTGAGATATAGATTAAAAATAAATAAAAATAAATAAAAAATGAGTGAAAGAAAGAGTGAGAGAGATAGGAAAAGGAATAACAAAAATTTGGTTACTCAATGTGAAATAAAATCTGAATCGCGGAGCATGCATACAGGGTTTTGGAGAAAATTTAATCATGATAAACGCGTTTAGATTCGTACGAGAGCATTTCTCGTTCGATAATTACGCTCTCACGTATACCAAAATTGCATTTGTTATAGGCAATGACCTCGACGTGTATCAGCGTCTAATACCAACGATCTATATACTAACTGAACTTGTGTATACGTGTGTGTGTATGTGTGTGAGAGAGAGAGAGAGAAGAGAAGAGATTGTCGTAAATTAGCGAACGATAGACGATTAATCCATCGGCGTGTCCTCGACTGTTCAGTAGATGTCAGCTGAACGGGAAAGGATCTGGAAGATCAAAGGATCGTTTTGTCATCCCCTTAAAAGTATTATTACGTGAAGTATATTAAGTTGGGCAAAAATATATATATATTTTGATTATTATTATTATGACGTTTAATGTAAACGTCAAAATAATAAATTTTTTTCTCCCCAATTTTTGTATGAAATTAATTGTTTTCTAAATTATTCGTAAAAATATTTGCTAAATTGAACGTGAAAATATTTGTTCTTTTCAATATGAATAATAATTTATCGATATTAATTGTGGGGTTAAAGGGATCGTGACGAGAAATATCAAACATCGCAAATATGCAAAGATTTTGTTCGATATTTGATAGATAAAAAATGGATTTAATATTTAAACCAGTTTTGTGTTTTTTTTTTATATTGTTTATGTTACCAATAAAAGAGAGGGGATCTTTTATAAAAAAAATACATTCTTTGGATAATTTTGCGTATACGTGCGACAGGGTTTGAAAGATAAATTTTTTGGTATAACGTTAACTAAAAATTATCTTTCAAATATAATACATATATGCTACAATAAACTATTAACAAGTGAAAATAAATGGTTAGTATAATAATAATAATAATTGTTATTATTATTTAAATTAATAATATTGATACTTTTCATTACAAATATTGTTTGAAGAATATTTATCAAATCTACCGACACCCAATTAACGACACATAATTAAAATCAAAAGTATGTTCGCAAAATCAAATGGTATGGGATTAAAGAAAAAAAAAAGATGAGATAAGGACGAGATAAGATTAGAATTGGACAATGATCGTAACAGTTTGTTTCGTAATTATCGACAGCCAGGCCGATTTCGTATCACCCCTTGACACCTTTTCTGGCTCGATGGTAGCAAGCCGGGCTCCGTTCCATCAGGACGAAACTGAACGGGGTGGTTGACGGTATTCAAGAGGAACAGAGAAAGACACACACACACACACACACGCATACATAGAAATAGAGAAGGGTAGGGTAAAGAGAAAAGAGGAGAATACAGGGGTGGAATTTCGAGCGTGCTCGGCTTCATCCCCCTCGAAGTACCACCACCAATACC
This sequence comes from Mischocyttarus mexicanus, assembly GCA_023678845.1. Lineage (NCBI taxonomy): Eukaryota > Metazoa > Arthropoda > Insecta > Hymenoptera > Vespidae > Mischocyttarus > Mischocyttarus mexicanus. The sequence continues at coordinate 37,349 of JACGTP010000041.1, read as the reverse complement.
ATCATCTACCACCACCACTAAAGAGGAGAAAGAGGTGGAGGTGGAGGTGGAGGAAGAGGAGGAAGAGGAAGAGGAAGAGGATGCTGCTGGTGCTGCTGCTGGTGGTGGTGGTGGTGGTGGTGGAGGTAGTGGATGCTGAGGGCTGCTGAACCGCGCGCATGAGGTGTCAGTTCTGCGCGCGACCTCTTCCTCTGAAGGTGTCAACCGATTTCGCGAAAGGTGTTTCGTGATAAAGAGACCTAACTTTTGGAATCCTTTTATCTATTAAAGTATTATTTATACACCTTCATTATCCCATTAATTATTTTTTAGATTTATTTTTTAATACATAAACGTTTCATTCGTTTCTATTTTCCATTAGACAGAAGGAAATAAAAAATTACTTTTGCAATTTGTGATTATTCATATTAATCTAGATCTCTAATATTTATTGTTCTTGTTGTTATCAACTTTTGTTGAAATTTTATATTATTTATTCATTTATCATCACGTTAATGTTTTCGTTGTAATTCTCTTACACAGTTTTTAGTTTAAGTTTTAATTTTAGTTTTTAATTAACTGTCGTAAAGATTATTTGTTTTATTTCTTTCGTATTGGTATTGACAAATATTTGTGTATTTACGTTTATGTCAAATGTTTTTCTAAAAACAACAAATTAGATCTCGATCGTCTCCAAAAGGTGCAGGGGATTTATAAATTTCTGATAGGACAAACGTGTAAAAAAATAAACCCGCGTGTTACCACCACCAACACCAACTACCTGCACCACTACTAATCGTTAGTTTCTAATCACATCGATAATAAGAAAAGGGAAACTTGAACTTTGGATGAAGGACGACTGGCCACGTGACCACAATAAGCCGGACGATTATCATGATTCTCGGAATGTCCAGTGGCAGGAATGTACGTGTTACATCATTTTATATATCAAACAACAATAATAATAACTAAAAACAACGTTGACAATATTTAAAATCTTTTTTTTTTCTTTTAAAGTAATTCGCGAAAGATAAATGGAATTCGTCACAGGAATTAGTTTGATTTCTTTTTTTGAATAAAAAAAAGAAGAGATTCTTGACATAGTCGTTAATAATTAATCGAATAAGAATGAAAGAGAGAGAGAGAGAAGGGGTGGGGGTAAGGGAGAGAGGAGAGAAGAGAAGGGGAAAGGGAGGGAAAAGTTGTAAAAAGAAAGAGAAAGGGTAGAGAAAGTTCTGCCCTTTCGTGATTGCATTGTCGGCATTGTTCTCGGTCCTCTCGGTCGGAACTCCAGGAGAATTGTTCTGAATAGAAAGAAAAAATTTCATTGCTTGAGAATTATATACCTATATGTACTACCTGCATATATATTATATAGATATAAATATATATATGTATAAAAGCAGAAGAGTGAGTGGTTAGTCTCAGAGGTGGCGATAATTCATCAGACTCGAGTGTTACGGGGTGGTTCCTAAAATGATTAATTATTGCCATACGCAGGTAGCACATTCTCTCTTTCTCTCTCTCTCTTTGACTCTCGAAGCTTGAAAAATTTTTCTTTCTCTTCTCTTTTTTTTTCCTCCCCCCCAATCTCTTCCAACTCTTTCTCTTTCTCACTTTCATCTTCTATTTTCTATTATCATTGTTTTTAGGTTTATTTTTTCTCAGTGTTAAATATTAAATAAAAAATATTTAATAGCTATGATAAAAGATGAATGAACTTCAATAATATTATGAATTTTTTTACTCCTTCTTCTTTGTATTCTCTGCAACTGTATTCCTTTTTGATTAGGAATTGTACTGACTTTGTTTAAGATTGATGTTTGTAGGTGTATTGGAAGTAATATAATTTGTAATATTTATTTTGATAAAGATATTTAATAATAATGATTAAAAAATATATCAAAGTTACTTTAATATTATTATTATTATTATTATTATTTTTATTTTCTCTGCAACTCATTCCTTTTTGACTAGGAATAGTGCTGACTTTATTTACGATCACACGCTCGAATCTCAGACGATGTTGTTTTATGATCGCGAAGAGAGAAAAAGACAGAGAGTGAGAGAGAGATAAAAGGAAAGGTAAGGAATGAAAAGAAAAGAAAAAAATATAAAAAAAAAATATATATATATATATATATGTAAAAGAAAGAAACGTTCTTGGAACGATTCCGTGATTCGAGCCAGTGCATCGTAAACTCCTGCGATAGAGATAATGCCACGAGATCATGATCTTTCTTTCTTTTCCTCTACTGGAACATTTTCCATCTCTTTCTCCTTTTTTTTTTATATCTTTCTATTTTTTATATTTTTTTTTTTTGGTTATCTTTCTCTATTTTCTTTTACATTACATCTGCAAACGATATGCAAATTTGATCCTATTTTTCTTATCAATTTTTATACAAATAATAATTTAATAATTTCGTAAATATTTTTTGTTTAAAGATAGATAAGAAATAATAATAATAATAAATGTATAATGCATTAAAATTTTGTCCAGTTTAATTAAAGAAATGAAAAACGTAGTGATATCTGAGTAAAATTACGCGATCGTAACATTTTGAAAGGAAAATCGAATTTCCAATGAAAGCACGACACAAAAGATTCTATGTCAGCGATCCTTCGAATAACGACGAGATGTTCAACGACTCTACGTAGAAACCATTCGATTCTTTTATGTTTCTCTATGGAACTTCAAACTCGACCATTTATTTCCTTCAACAGTTATAATAATAATAATAATAATAATAATAATAATAATAATAGTCATAATAATAATAAAACTTACTTGCAATTTTTAATTTCGATTCCACCTCATTCGAGAGAGTATTCCAATAATTCTCGAGCATGCATTTTTCATCGAACATAAATTTTATTCCACATACATTTTCTTCTATTTTATTATTACTATTATTATTACTATTTTTTTTTTGTTTAACCCACATTGTGGAAGGGCCACCTATGTAATCTTGAAGTCACATATCAAGATATTGGGTTGGTACAAAAACAAAATATCCAATTTTTTGTGTCACAATTCAATGAGAGTATCGATTCTTTGGGAAATTGAATCATTCGACAAAAATATAAAACCGGAATGCCTCCTTTAATCTATTGTCACGATTACCAACTATAATTATGTCTAATATGTGAAGATAATAGAAAAGAAGACAAAAAAAAATTATTATGGTGGAAAGATGATAGTTGAGAAAACAGGAAGCATTAATTAATTAAGAACTGGTTGTCACGTTTCATGCTCGGTTTCGTCCTTACTAAATATTCGTAATTGAAAACGAGGGAGTTTCACCATTTCACTAGAAATGGATAGAGAAAGAGAGATAGAGAGAGATATATACATAGTCCACATAGCATGCGTGCAATTTACATTTAACTCGATATTCCAATCATGTTTAATCGTTAACTGTGTTAGAGAAAGATGGAAATGGGACGAGGTAAAAAAAAGAGAGAGAGAGAGAAAAAAAAAAAGAAGGATGAAAGATCGTCGAGTAAAATTGATTAACTTTTTTTTTTTTCCACTCCTTCTACCCCACCACCACATTCCTTGGATTTCTGTCGAAGTCATAAAATTTCTTAAGCGTTTCACTAGGAAAGAATTTTTTTATATAAATTTATTTATATATCTAATATGAACGGGGGAATTTTTATGGAAAGACTTTAATTAAAAATAAAAAAAAAAAAAAGAAATAAGTTTATTAAAAAAATATGATAAAAGGAGATTGTGAATATAGATTTATTTTAATTATAATATTAATAATAATAATAATAATAATATTAATAATAGTAGCATTATATATATATTATTATATTATTAATTATACTATTATAAATTATTATTAAAGATATTATTTAAATAATATTTATACATTTTGAATAGAATCTCTTTGCACCCTTATTTGTATTATTTTCAATCCACACTTACGAAACTATACTTTTAAATGAAATTTGTTTAATCCAAGGATAATAATAAATAATATAGAAAAGAAAAAAAGAAGTAATAATGAAATATATGTAATTTATATAAAACAAGATGACTAGATAAACCGAGAAAGAAATGTACTGCTACGAATATTTGATACAGTTTAATTACGTCTTCATAAAATTTCAATGACTTTCGAAATGGTTTACTTCCTCTCTCTCTCTCTCTCTCTCTCTCTCTCTCTCTCTCTCTCTCATCCTTTCTATCTTTTTATTCGTACAGGTTCTCTTTTATTAACGTCGGTTAATCAAAAAATTCGATACCCCCCGTTGAAAAGGTTTACACAAGGACTCGTGTTTCTCCATGGGAATGTAATTAACGCATGAACGACAACTAAATTAACGTTTTAATTATCTTCGTTAACGTTTAATACACATACATCGAATTTTAATCTTTCTCTCTCTCTCTTTACATATATTATTATTCATGTAAATATATGTTCCTGCGTTCTCTCAACGATCATGTTTAATTATTCCCGATAGCTTTGCTGTGGTTAACGACGTATAAAAAATTGATCGAATGGGGAAAGGGTTGGGGTAATACGACATAGTGACAGAGAAAGATAAAGAAAGAAAGAAAGAAAGATAGAAAAAAAAAGACCGATTGTACAAGTGTGAGTGTGCGTGTACGTGCGATAGAGGAACAGATAAGTGTAGGTTGGTGATGAAGGGAGTTTAGAGGAGGGGTCTGGGAAAGGATGGTGTTGACGATCGACGGGGAAAACTCTTTTAAAATGTCGTGCGTCAAGCGAATCGCCACTAAAATGTAGGTCGCTGCGAAATTACATGTCACTTTTTGTTAGACACCCCAGTCCCCTCTTCCTCTTCTCCACCGAATCCCCCTACCCCCAACTATCCTGTTCTGCGGTAGAAGATGAGACGGTAACGCCAGTTAAAATGAGAGGGTAGTAAAAGAGATAGAGAAAACTAACTCGTGTATGTGTGTGTATGTGTATGTGCATAACTAATCATTTCGTGTTCTAGTGTTAACTAGTTAAAGTTAATAGTATATTGTACGAATGTTGATTATTATTATTTAATTGAAAACGAAGTTTAGTCTCTTTTTTAATTCTTATTTTATTTCGATCGTAATTATGGGGAATGATTAAAATTTAAATGAAGATACCCATTTTTAGATACACGCGTGTATCGAAGAATAAAAATACATTTAAATAGATATATAAAATTAATAGAAAAATTAATAAAAGTATGAAAATTCTTCTCATTTTATATAAAGATATGGTTAATACATAAAACGTAATCCTCCATAAGCTATAATACTAGTAGTTAGTATTATAACAACATACCAGTATCGAATGGGTATCCGAAATTCATGATATCGTAGAATACACGTATAACTTTCCAACAGTTCTCCATAATCCATCGAAATTGACTCTCTCTTTCCTTCATTCCCCTCCTACAAAATCCCCCTTTCCACCCCAAACCCCTCTCATTCACTTTGCTTAAGTACTTGTGCAAGTTGCAAGGAAATCAGGATTTCGAAGTTGCAAACGTAAGCGCCGCGAGAGGTTTAACCAAGAGAAATACAGTGGGTGGTGGTAGTGGTGGTGGTGGTGAGAAGGGAAAAGGGAAAGGGAGAGTAGGAGTATTTTCAAGCTTAGATTTTGTTAACTTCGACTTTTCCAGAAATTTTCTTTCCAATGGGAAAGGTTGCTGACCGCGATGACTTTTTCAAAGTCTTGGTCAAAGGTTAAACTCAAAGCTACAGGATTTTCAGATAAACCAAACGTATTTACATATAAACCTATATATGTATTATACTTTTTTATGTATATGTATATACGTTGAAGAAGGAAAAAGTTTTTTCCCTCTTTTGCGTTATGCATTGCAAACGTCGCTCGATTTCCTTCATAGTACCTCGGAATTTATATTCACGTGAAATACATTCATACATATACACATATACATATGAACGTATATATATATTTAGAAGGATTTCTTTCTTATTCTTTTCTTCTATTTCTACTTCTACTTATTCGTATTCTTCATCCTACCTTCTTTGAGGAACGTATTTTCTTACTACGAGGAATACCACCTGGATTTACTCCTTTTTCCTATATTTTTTTTTTCTTTTCTAACTAAAGCCATTTGCCATACAGCATTGTCTGTCTATCCATTTATCTCTCTCTCTTTCAATCTCTCTCTTTTACTCTTACAGTTTTATCTTAAGTAGGTATTATACTACTATGATCAAAAAGTAAGATAACTTATCAAATAATGTAGACATACTTTCCCTTTTGATAAGGGTTAATAACTCAACAATAAATGAAAAATATTATTCCTAATTTAGATTTAGAGAGTTCAGATAGTTTATGGATTGTTTTTTTTAATTAGTTTCATTATTGCATTATAAACCTTTTTATAGAAAAGTGATTTTATTGAACAATTAATTGCCGATAAACCAGTATTGTTTTTCTATTGGGTAGAAACAGTAAGTACGGTCATCTAACTTACTTCGATTCGAACACAGAATGTAAAGTTATTGTGGTTTGTTTGATATGGTTCACCCGATACATATATTTACTCGTTTCTTAGTCTGGAAAGTTGTTGGTACTGGATATCGTCGTCTCTAAGGTATGCACCTGCAAAACGTTCTTCTGCACTTTTACTACCATGCGCTAAATTACGTCGAATATTAATGCCTTCGAAGTTGGGGTTTCTAGTTGGGGTAGAAAGGAAGGAAGGAAGGAAGGAAGGAAGGAAGGAAGGAAGGAAGGATAACCCTGAAGAGCAATCAGAGCGAGGAAAGGATCCTGGATGATCCTTTCCGACAAGACGACCTTGAAGTTTTACTCCCCCTTTTTTCTATCTCTCTCTTTCTCTTTTTCTTTCTCTCTCTCTCTTACTTTTACACTCACACACATTTACAGTTTTAACCAGAAGCAACCGAAGATAGTAATTAAAAAAAATCTTACGGTAGATACACCGTGGAAAAAAAGTTTTTTAAGAAACTGCCTTGATTTGCATAATAAGAAAATACAGAAGATACAATAAAAAAAAAGAAAAGAAATATCCTTATCAACGTTTATTAAAACCATAAATAAAATATATAAAAACCAAAAATTCCAAAAAAATTATTCAATGAAAGAACTCCAATGGAGAAATGAAAAACGAACTGATAAACAATCAAAGAATTCTACTAATTAAGAAAAAAATACAAAAATCCAGAAAATATGAAACTCTCGAACGAGTAATAACGCACATACAAAGAACCCAACTCAAATCTAAATCTCTCTCTCCATGGAATTAATAAACCAGAAAAAAAATCATTCCTCTTTTTTGCATATAAAATTACTCCACTGACATTGGATAGAGAGACTTTTTCTCTCTTTAAAGAAATATTACTCACACATGTATACATATATTCTATCTCACATATATATAGTATACTATAAAACCGTGTTCAAATGAAATACGTATAACCGATCGTTTTCCAGTAGAAATAATACGAGTGAGTGCATTCAGAGTATCAAACACACCTTCTATTCCTCACGCATGTTTACCTACATACAGGGTGTTTGAGATATTTTCCTACAAACGTTGCTGTCGTATTTTTTACGATAACAAATATAAGAAAATAAGAAAAAAAAGTAATATATTAGGTTGTCAATTATAAAATGAAAGAAATTTTCAAATAATTCATCGTATTCTTCTTCCAACAATAATTAGACTGCCTAGATCATCTGACCTTACCCCGATTAGATTTTTACTTATGGGGAGTTTTTGCAACTGAGCTAGCTATGCTTGATCTTATGGTTAGAACAAATTAAGATAACGCAATTGCAGAAATTAATAGAAACTCACAAGAAATTCGTTAGGTCATAAAAAGTACAGTACATACTACAGTGATTAATCAAACTTGTATTCATTTAGGTAAGCAATATTTTGAACAGCATATTTAAACAGTTTTATATATAAAACTATTTAACAAAGCTTTAATTAACCAAAATTTCTATAAAATTTCTATCTTTTTTTTTAACTTTTCAGTGTAGAATATGTTAACAACGTTTGTATTAAACAACTTTGGACACCCTGTACATATAAATATATATATATACAATATAACTATATATAAAACTATACGCCCCTATATATTCCTCTCTCTCTCTCTATATATATATATATATATATATATCTAGAAATATAGGATATATATGTACATATACCGGTTCAATCTTCTCCAATTAAATTCTATTGGAATTCGCACGAATGCCAATACCGGTCCGGAGAACGTTCATTGTGTTGGGATAATGAGAGAGTAGGTGGTGTCGTTGGTGAGAGGAGGTAGCGGAGAGGAAGAGGATGAGAAGGAGTGGGTGGAAAATGGGGGTAAAGAGGGTGAGGTGGAAAATAGGGATAGGGGGTGGTTGGAAAGCGTGCTGCCGAGCTTAACGTTGCGCGAGCGTTCATTTCTCTAGCGTTGTTGGGTAAATGTGTTGGATATGGGAGCATAGGAGAGAAGCCATCTGCTGTGTTCACGTATGCCACTGGGAGTAACGCTATGTTGGTCGCACTATGCTTTCGATGTACTCTACAATTCCCTTCTCCTCTTCCACCCTCCACCATCAACCCTCCACCCTCTCTCTCTCTCATTCACTGGCTTCTACCAACACTAAGAACACCCTTATCTGTCTATCTATATCTGTACGTACCAACCGGCTATAGCTCGCTTTATTATGCTGCATTATGCTGCGGTATGCTATATTACGGGTCCCCATCGAGGACTATGGTGTTTCCCTGTGCTACTTCCTTCCCATCTCTCTCTCTCTCTCTCTCTCTTACTCTCTTCGTGTACACTAGCAACTAAAAGTTTTGAACAATTCGAATCATTTAGATGATATTTGATTAAAATCAATTAGACCAATTAATTGTCAATTATATCAACATTAGAAATATAATATCTTTTGTACAATATATTCTTGCATCTCCATAATAGTTTCTTTTTTTTTTTGATAGTTTACACATATAGTTTTGAAACCAATGATATTAATTAATAATTTTTAAATCAATGATATTATTGTAAGGATTGATCAGAATCTGTCAAGACTGTTGTTAAAAAATAAGAGACGATTGGTTTTGTTTTTGAAAGTCAGAACAATTTGATAATATTCGTTCGATGATATAAACCAAAAAAAACCTCGTGTAAGGTTACTACGTAGACGTCATGATTTTATTCTTTCCTTTTAAAAATATATCTTGTTTTTTGATTGTTTTGGATAAATTTTAAATAGGAGTTGAAGAAACTTTTGGCTGGCAGTGTATGTTCTACGAGTAATCTATGCATATATGTACTCTTCATATATATGTATATGGATTAGTAAATACACATGTGCGTGTAGGTTTGTGTGTGTTTGTCGTGTGTATGTGTGTGTGAGTGTGTGAGAGTACACTTGGGGGTCACTAGTCGATCTAGTTGGTACGTGTTTTGTTTGCTAATTACACGAGGATTAGAAACGTATCGACACGCTTATATACTTGTATAGAATATTATGGACATATATGAATATGTATTTGTATATGTAATATGTGTGGTGTGTGTTTATGCAAGATACTGACATTATTACTATCCAACTTTTTACTTGTAAATATTAAATATTAGAAAAAACAAAAATGAAAGAGATTAAAAGATATAGCATTGTTTTTTCTTAAACGTAACGTAACTGCGTTATGCAAATTTTTTTACACATTTACACTATTTCCTCACTCTCTCTCTCTCTCCTAGAAATGAAGAAGTTTTTCGTAAAATGTTACGAATTTATTCCAACATATAATATATATATTTTTTAATCTGGTTGTTAATTCCGTGAACACCCTACATATATACATGAAGACATCTTTTTCGATAGTATATGAGAGAAGAGGATTATCTTGAAACAATGACAATTACCGGTTCATGATTAAACCTGGATTATGATGAGTGGTTTTTATCAATGTATGTATACGTATGTATGTGTGTGTATATATGTGTATGCGTTTTTAATAAATGTTATCTTTTATTTAACGATTTACGAGTTTATTGTAAAATACAATTTTTGTTGAAACGTTCTCTCACACAGGTGTAATCCTTGTTAAGATTATTATTTACTCTTCTTTTTTTTTAACCTCTTCTTTTGATTAATTTTTATTCGCGTTTTATACTGTAAGTAATTTTGTTTAAACACAGTAGAGTATAGAGAAAGAGATTAAGTTAAATTTTTGAATTAAATCGCGTTCACATATGCATAGAGATGGATTATAGTCCACGTTTTTACATATAAGCAATGTGAATAGTTAAATCTATACTAACTTGAATTGCTAAAGAAACACACATAACGTGCATATCCTAAAGTAATATTTACATGCGTGCAGTAAAAGTATAATAATAATTAAAATCTTTTTTCTAACGCCCGGGCTTGTGATTTGCATTTAAAGTATCTTCGTTGTGACTTCGTTATCGTAGATTCATTTTTATCCTAACCGAGTTTGACGTTTTCGAGAAATGACAAATAGGAAGCTACTATGATAATTTTATTTAAAAAAAAAAATACATATAAAACACTCCTCTTCCTCAAATAAATTTAGACGAAGAATATAGAAAAGAAAAAGACGAAAAAAATAAAAAGACACTAAGAGTATGAAATATTAGGATGAATTTTAAGTATGACCTTTTAATCTATGACATCTACAAATTATGAAAGTCTCATACTGATATTCAAGAAACTTCTAAAGTTACGTACACTGTATACACGAATAAAGTTTCTTAATACAGCTAAGAAGAACTTTGAAATTTACTCTACTTCGATCTAACATAAACACACATACACATCTGCACGTATACATATCTTATATTAATGAATTCAAATTAATATTTCATAATAAATTTCCTACTCTATACTTTATTTCATTTCATTCTATCTACAAACTGTCTAAAGTTTTTCCTATTATCTTCTTTCCTTTTTCCTTCGTGTTAAAAGTAAATTCTTTAATACACACGTTAAATATGTTAATTAGAAACTCTCGCTAATGATATATCAAGTTGTTACAAATAATAATAATTTATTTACAACGAAAGGATAGATGTTAGGAGCCATGTTGATTAGATATTTTGTATTCATTTCAAATGACAATACTAAATAATTACTTCAAACGTTATTCTTTTATTATTTTGTGTATTAGGAAAAAAAATAATTTTTCAATAAATCCTATCCACGATATTATTGTCAACGCATAGAAAATTTACCAATCAACGATAGATACATAGAACCTGCGTATCAAGAGTATCCGGACGACACCTATATTCTATACAACTATATATGCATATATATATCACAACGAGGTACCTCTGATGCCTTTGGAATAATAATTTGTAGGATAGAAACGTGCCGTCGTACTATGAAATATGATGCAATACGGGTTGCATTTTCCGATCAGTGAAATTCTCGCTCACCCAGGAGATTGATCAGACCTCGCGTATGTGTGTTCCGTGATTGCAAATTCGCTTTACATTAATTACCTGTAGAGATACGCCAGAGCCCGACGAATTTCGGTGAAATGGGGTGATAGGGGGCTGACGTTGGATAGGTTTTACCTATCTCGAGGGGTGAAGGGGTGTGGGAAGGGGAAGCGACCATGATAGGTAGGTAGGTAGAGAGGGTGGTATGGGATAGGGTAAAGGTGAGATGGGTGAAGTGAGTGGAACGAGGCGGTGGCTCAATTCCATGGAGGTTTAATTTGTTTTCGATTTACGCGTAACACGCAAAGTAAATAAAGCTTTTGATGGAAGGTACGTGTTATAAACGTGCGTCCATCTGTCTGTCTGTCCGTCCGTCCATCAGCGGTCCATGAACACACACACACACACACTGTATTATTATGATAGTATACGTCGAGTGTAAAAATGATGGAATCGTTGAAACCTCATTTGAAAAGCATAGGAAGTATCCTTTTCATGATTTATAATTTTTTATCGAATTGTTTTTGTTGTTTTTCTTTTGTCACTTTGCACAATTTATTGTTATCTTCCACAATATTAAATTACCCAACAAAGAGAGAGCATTGACATTTAATATTAACCAGTTATATAAATATATTAGTTACAGAGTAAACGAGCTTAAATTAATCGCATAGTAGAAACTATTTGATGAAAATAAGAAAAAAATAAAACGGACTTAACACTAATTTTCAAAATAAAAAAAACCGTCCATATAATATTCACATAAATGATCATTTCCACGAATCCCTTCTCTCTCACACACACACATACTTTTTTTTTTTTGAACACCTGGCAGTAATTCTAATAAATTTCAAGTGCTAGGTGGAAAACAGGAAAGTTTATACGATCGAAGTAGCATACGCGCGAATTCGTAAGTTACACCAGGGGAGGATTCGAGGAACGCGGGTGGCCTGCAATGAAAGAGAAAAAAAAGAGAGAGAGAGAGAGAGAGAACGGCTTTTGAGTCAGGTTAAAAGACCTCATACCTCTTCGGGTACATAAACCGCCTTAATGCACCCTCGGTAGCAGGCCATTACACCGCGTGCGCACACACCCCACGAACCCAACCACCACCACTACCCCCGATCCTCTCTTCCTCTTCCTTTGCACCCTCTGTTACCCTCGAAAGCTACCCTGAAGCATCACCCTGTTCACCCTCTTACACCCCCTAACTACCCCCTTCTTAGTCGTTGCATTTCTCTCTCTCTTATGTAGTAGTATTAGATGCGTCAAATACATACACGTACACGCATATATGAATTCGTATAGGTGTATGTATAACCAACAAGAACTGGGTGCGCACGTTCAGCCAGCCCTTAACGCATATTTACGCCGTTATCGAGCAAGTAGAGTAGCTAAAATTTACAGTACCTTCTACCCCCTCCTATCCTCCACCAGTCGCGATACGTTATTTCCATGGTCGAAGCATTAACGCAACACACACACACAGATATACACACCACCTGAGTCGTTTATAATAGTATCATGCTCGTTTACTCGCAAAAGAAAACTACGACGATTAAAAAAGTAACCTTTAACATTACAGTTACGTTAGTTGTAGTTACTAGTACTCATTCTTTATTTCTCTCTCTCTCTCTCTCTTTCTAACTTTGTTGGTAAACGGTAAATGTATGCATTTCGTAAATGTAAATCCTCTCGGACTAAATCGTCTCGCGTTATTTTTATTTTATTAGATAGAAATAATATTTCTATCATATTATGGAATTTCATATTATGGAATGGTATATTTCTTGGTTTGTTTGTTATTATGTCAACATATTTATCAAATATTTATAAAATACATTTCTAAATTGATTAAATAATATTACATATAACCATTGTATAATGTATTTACATATAACCATTATTTAATATATTTATTTTTCAATAAAACAGTAATATATAAGAGTATCTTCTTCTTTTTTGGTTAATGCGTTAATGTATTTTATCAAATATTTATTAAATATATACATATCTAAATTGATTCAATATATTTATTCCTCGTTTTAATATAAAAAGTAAGAGCACAGTATTATTGCAATATGGTTGAGATAGTATTTATGTAACCATAAGAAATGAGTGAATTTTTCATGAAACTTTATTAGCATTTACTGCATTCTATTTCTCATTGTCTTCTTATAATATATGTCTCTACATTAATATACATATCGTATGGTACATATAGTTTGCATTCTTCTCTACCATCTATTGCCATCTTTCATCGACCACGAACACGAATCAGAAAGAAAGAGAGAGAAATAGTAAAGGATAGATCATAATTTTCACGTTCGAGTTTAAAAACGTATTCCCAAGGGAACGGTAAAGATGTAACTTTTCAGTGTTGGCTTTCTCCCCTATTATCAAGAACAGTACATATGTATAGACATATGTAATACATACTCACATACATTACACATATAGATCTACACACATACACACATTGATACACAGATACACATACACATATCTACACCGCAAAGCTATTAACGAGTGTGTCCACGGAAAAATACGATCGGTCTCTGTAATCTAAAAAAACTAGGACACTTTCCCGTATGGTTCGTGAATAAAAACGAGAAGAAGAGAGACAACAATATATATATAAAAAAAAAAAAGAATACGTCACCCCCCCCGTCTTTCATTTAGTTTCCCTTCCTCTTTATTTATCATTTTTCTCTCTTTCCTTATTTTACTTTATTTTTAAGTATTATCATTTTTCTAGAAAAAGGGGATTCCTTTTTTTTTCTCACGCACGGTAAAAAGAAAAGTGAGAATTTCTACGCTCGAGTATCTTTCTTTTGTAGAAAATGAAAAAATAAAGGAAAGAAGAAAATAAAAAATCGTAACTACAAGGAAAAAGAGTAGAAATGGGAAAGGGAAAGGAAAGAAGAAAGAGAGAGAGAATGGTTCGGTCGAAGTAAAAACCTATCGGATGAATTTTCGTTTCGCTTTGGTTGATTGCCGAAGAAGAACAAACCTAGTAGCTATATATATATATATGTATATATATGTAGAATACATGTAGGGGTACGTAGGTACCTAGGACGATCCCTTTTATTGAAATCCGCCTTCCGTGTTCCCACCCACTCATATTTTCCTCTCACAATGTATTCTCTCTTTCTCCCTCTCTTTCTCTCTCACTCACTGTTTCTCTCTTTCTATCTATCTATCTCACTTTCATTCTCTCATTCTCTCCTTACTCTTTACTCTCTCTCTCTCTTTCTCTCTCTCACTCAGTGGCGTATGAAAATTCAAAATCGAGGGGCGATTGTTCGACGACTGTAAGTGGTCGCGATGCGGAACATACATGTCTACGAATATATGCATGAGAATAGACCACTTGGTCTTCAAAAGGGCGAGTACGAGTCGAGGGTCTGTCTGATGTTGAATTTGCTACGCGAGAGAAAGAGAAAGAGAGAGTAAAGAGTAAGGAGAGAATGAGAGAATGAAAGTGAGAGAGTTAGGTATAACGTTTCTATGTTCGTTCAAATATTCTACAACATTTTTCCCATTGATATTCTTACGATATTCCTACGATATTTCTATGAACAAATCCTCTAAAGATTCTTTTTCCTATTTTTCGTCTTTTATTTCTTCGATAAACAATAAAATCAACTTCTTTTATAAATCTAAGAATATAAAATTGAATTTTTATACGTTGGAAAAAAAGAAAGATTAAAAATTAGACAATTTTTCTATACACGTTGAAATAATCTGTGAATATTTTACGAGTAATCTTTAAAAAATCTTTTCTTTCATTATTCTTATTGTTTCTTTTTACATTTCTTCGTATATTTCATTCTTCTTCTTTCCCCCTACAAGAAAAATATTAACACCCCGTTTATAAATCTCAAAATACAATTGAATTTTCGTATATGCTAGGGGAGAGACAAAAAAAAAAATGAAAAAAGACAATTTTTGTATTCGCGTAAGAAAGATTTATGGATATTTTACGAGTAATCTTTAAATCTTCGTATACTCCCCTCTTCTCCCTTATAACTTTTTCTTTAAAAAGAAATATACTACTCCTTTATAAATCTAAAAATAAAATTCTATTTTCATATCTTAAAGGGGAGAGAACAAAAAATACGAGACAATGTTTTCTATTACACGTTAGAATAATTTACGTTACTAATCGTGATACTTGAATATTTTTTATACTTTTTTTTAATACTAAATATTAATTATTAGGTTGTAAAGTATGAAATTTGATCTATTTCATGTAATAGATAAAATAACTAATGATTCAATTAATATATGCATTCATCAGCAGTTTATAATATTTAAAAAGAAAGAAAGAAAAGAATGAAAAATTGAATGGGTGAATAAGAATAAGAAAATCCTTAAGAAAAATATTTACCGTTTAAGGTGTGTACCAAGATATCACCCAGGGACAAATTAATGTATCCCCCTTTCCCCTTCACCCCTTCTCCGTTATCTCCTGTTCCTTTGAAACCCTCCTATTTCTTCCTTCGCAACCCCCTACCCTTCCTTCCTTCCCCCCCCATCCGTTTTGACTTTGTTTGCCCGAGGTTATTAGTTGGCCTTTACTTCTTTACTTCTCTTCGTAAAGTCGAGAGAACTATATTAAGTGGATGGACGCTTATTCCCGAGTCACCTTTTTTTTTTTAATAAGAAAACAGTGTCCTCCTCTTTTCTACACCCTTCTTCCCTTCCCCCCACTTCTTCCACCATTTCAAGATTTTTCTTCATCGTAACGCGAAGAAGAGAAAACGAAGTAGAAATAGAAGACAATAAAAACAAGATAGATGAAGAAAGAAAATAATGGTTTTTAAGGAAGGAAAAAAGGGTTAAATGTTACAGTTTAGAAACAAAAATAAAGTAAAATGATTGTTAATGAGAGATGATAAAAAGTAGAAGAAACAAAAGGTTGGATGAATAATTTTATAAATTTGCAATGGTTTTTCAAAGGGGATAGGTTTTGTTTAATGAAAGATGTTAAAAAGAATGAAAAAAATTAGGTTGTAGAAGTAATTTCAAGCATTCGCAATTGTTTTTGACGGGAGGTGGGTTGAGAAAAGTTGAGATAAGTTAAAAAACAAAAATAGAACAGGGTTGTAGGTTTTGTTAATGAAAGATGATAAAAAGGAAAAAGGTTGTGAAGGGATAATTTTACACATTTACTATTGAGAGACCGATAAAGTATGAAACTTTTGCTAAGAGTTAAACTCACTTTTGCGCGAATGTGTTTCCAGGAGTTTGCGATTTTTATAAAAGCCTTCCTTACTTTCCTACTTTCTTACTTTCTTCTTTCTTCTCCTTTTTCTTCTTCCTCTGTTTTCTTTTTTTTTATTTTATCGTACGTTACTCTTTCTTTCTCTCTTTTGCTCGTTTGCTCGTTCGAATTTCAAATTCGTAGTAAGGACTCCGTCTATCGAGATGCACCTTCTCTTGGGTTGCTTTTCTTCCTTCCGTAAGCCATTTCGTAAAGTACATTTTATCCAAGAATGACCCCCCATAAACGAAACATTTTTCCAAAACGCGAATTACCTTTCTTTTTTTTATATTTTCGAGATAGACGAGGTCTTGGTTAAAAATAAAAAAGAAACAAAAAATCCGAGGAAGTAGTTAGCTTAATTTTCGAGTTATTTTTATTTCTGATTATGAAAACTAAGAACGAAAGATTGTACAAACAGTAAGGAATTCATATTTGTTCTTCCAAAAAATTTTGCCACGATTTATGTTTCTTCATTCCTCCTCCCTGCTCCTCTCCGCACCACAGCTCAAATAATAAACTCCCCAAAAAATGTTGAGACGTTTTGTTTGACTTTAAAAATGTTCAATATCCTACTCGAAAGAAGTTTAACTTGAAAGATAAAATATTTGAACCTTTCAATCCTTTGAAATGTTCATCCCTTATTTCACAATCAATTCGAAACCCCACGTTCTCTCTCTCTCTCTCTCTTTCTATCTATCTCTCTCATTCTTTTATAAGATCGGAAAACAAGTATAAGGATAAAAGAATTCCTGAGGGTACCCTAACGTTTCTGCGTTTTTTTTTCCGTGGATGATCTGACAACTGAACGATAAAGTGAAACGACGAAGATTCTTTTGCGAAAGAAAAAGCCCTTAGGGGGAAGGGTTTCGTAGAAACCATAGGTATAACAATCGTTATCTACTCCTATACTATACTAAACCTCGCTACAGAACCATATCACATCATTGGAGATGAGAAAATATATTTTTCTCGATCGTAAAGATGAGATCGTTTGTTGGTTGCTTGGTTGGTTGGTTGGTTGGTTGGTTTAGGTTCCAAGTTATAATCGGGTGAAGGCTTATATCGACAAACGAAATACTTATTCGATCGATCGAATTTTATTATCTACCTGAAAGAATGGTACCCATCATTCTCTCTCTCTGTAAGTTCATATATATATGTATGAATTCATATGTGTGCATGAGTGTATGTGAATGCATGTGTTTGAGAGGAAGAAAGGAACGCAAAAGCAATACGTCAGCAAAGCTTCGAGCTTTTCACACACACACACATAAATACACGCACATGCACAAACATGATTACTTGCATCTACGTATACGCATACACATACACACACACACATGCTAGAAAAGTTGGTCCACGTACCACAAACGATCCTTCACGCGCGCGTTATCGTTCACCCTTGCGTTCCAATATCTAAGTCATAATTTTAATGAAATTCCTCGTGGAGGATCCCGGTCTCTGAATTTCAATCCTCGATAAATAACGGGTCAGCTCTTTCTCTTTCTCTCTCACTCTCTCTCATTCTCTCTCTTTATCTCTTTGAACATACCTGCAATTCAGTGCCGTGCCATGCCACGGCGTGTTACGGCCGATATTTTATTTTCGAACTAGAACATGAAACGTGTTCGAAGCTTTGCCTGTGTGCCGATGGCTAGAACACTCGGGATTGGAATGAAAGGAAATAAATATGAAGGTTTTTTTTTGACGAAATAGAAATTTATTTCTATATATATTCGAATAGGATAGATGAATGGGTTTACGTAGATGGAAGTATAGATAGAAATGAAAATTCTTTCCAAGATATTAGAAATTCTTTCTTAAATACTGACAGAAAGGAATGTGAATTGTCTTGAAGTAATGTTTAACCTATTTAATCCTGTTTAAATAGTACCATCGTTTAATTAAACATACATGTGTGTGTGTGTGTGTGTGAAATATTGTTTCGAATAAAGTTTCTTTAAAGACGAAACGTTAGATTTTTGTTTTTGTTATTTTTTTTTTAATAAAAACTTTAAATTTAATGATCGAGTCAAATTGATAATCCATTTCAGGTAACATAGGTATATACAAAACATTAGACAAAGACTAATGTTAAAGAAAAAAACAAAAAATAATATCTATGAGAATATAAATAATAAAGTTCTTTATAATCACATTTTATCCGTTGAACGAATGATTAGGTATGTCTGATATGAAACAAAGAACTATGAATACTTGCATGTATGCGTGGTAATTCGAAACGCGTTTGAATGTGAAAAAACAAAAAGAAGGAAATACTTGAGTGTTTAAAAAATAAATAAGAGAAGAGAGTGATCACTTGCCGAGATGTAGTCGATTATGCATAATTGTGAAATCAATCTGACATGAGATAATATTTTAAATCATTTCAGTTTTATAGATTCAACGAAACTTATTCACGTTAATTATGGACGAGTGTGTACAATATTCGATTTAAAAATTTGACAGCGTTACGATATTACCTATTAGATTATTTTATTACAAATTATTCCTATAATATGTCTAACACTAAACCTAGCACGCGTGGTCGAATGTTGAAAAAGGTTAAAAATTATGGTCAGCTTACTTTAGATGTACCTTTGTTCATGTATCCATAACTGCAGGTATCCATATGCACTATACACACTCACTCACATATGCATTTCACTTGCATAGGAAGAAAACACTTACACACGTATACGCGACGAGAAATAAATGTCACTTTAACTTATATCCTTGTTATTCCTTCCGACGCTCGAAGAAGACTAACGATTATTATGAAAAATAGTTACGAAAACAATCGAAGGGTACCGAACATACCCGAAAGTCAAATACAAATCTAACAACACGATTGTCTCCGACACCGGCCGAGGAGTTAGGGAGAGGAGTATGTAAACAAAACATTGAACGCTTATATCTAAGCCAGTGATTTTCGAGGAATATTTTCTATCCCAAATTTCTTAGAATTTCACCGAGTGATATAAACATCAGCTGATGCTCATCTCATTTGACTTGAACCTACACATTTGTTAAATTTGTACAGCTGACCTACTTTTCTTACCAGTGACCCACTTTCTGACCAGTGACCTACTTTCTTACCAGTGATTTTATAACTTTGCTATACACGTGTTTTCTTTAAACGTAGATTATTCTTTTAAAATTTCATTAGATTGATATATATATCTCTCTCTCTCTTTCTCTCCTTCTTCTTCGTTTTTCTTTTTTGCACGTGGATAAAATATAACGTGTAAACAGGTAAAAATTCGCGAGTAAAAAGAAATAAAAAACTAACGATTTAGTTTCGGCGTTTTCCCTTGGCGTGACACGTAAAATTCAGTGGAGTATTACTTACTCGTTCATATATCTCATTCGTGTGTTCGAGTTTGTGTGTTCATCCTCTCCTTCTACCTCTCATCCACCTTTCCCTTCTCCCTTTTAACTTAAAACTGGCCAACGCAGAGCGCGATGTTAATTAAAGTGAACGTTTCAAAAGGGTACGAGAGAGAGAGAGAGAGAGAAAGAGAAACAGAGAGAGAGATTTTTATGTGCGTACGGGTATTAAATGGTTCTATGTAATTCACTCTTACACATATATATTTCTGCCTATACGTATGTATATATATGTGTTAGATCGGTAATTACATTCCGTGCGTAGAATGTTGCTACGTGAGAAATTAATCATACATGCAATAATAACGTCAGTTCTATTACGAACCGTTACGAGTTCTGGGGCTAACGTTAAATCACCCCTTTAGGCGATTTCATATCAAGACACCCGGTATATAATGTCAACCTCGTTCAAAGATCTACGATGCATATCATTAAGATATCCCTATCGGACTGAATTCGCTTCGTTAAACCATATCCTACGTATAATCCATATGCAAATATGTGTTTGTGTGTATGTGTCAGTGTTTGTATATGTATATGCATGTATGTTGGTAGTATCTCCTAACGAAGATTAACAACGGTACTATGTTTCCTTGGAACTTTCCCAACTAAACCCTTACCGATTTTCCATTATTTTACATGGCCTTACTTTGAAGACCATTTCTTTCTCTCTCTCTCTCTCTCTCTCTCTCTCTCTCTCGCTCGTACTCGCATTTTCTTCAATGAAAATTTCTACTGAGCTTAATTAGAACGGTCCGTCGTAAAAGAGAATAGAATTTCTTTGAAATACTTAAAAGGGATATTTAATTTAGCAGTTCTCGTTCGTACATAAACTTGCATATGAGTTTGTATGATTGTTTCTTCTTCCTTTTTTTGTTTTCTATTTCAATTATTTTCGTACGTTAATTATTTTTATTTTTATTTTAATTATAAATTTTTTCATTATAATAATAATAATAATAATAATAATAACAATAAAAAAAAGGTGATACAATGATTAATAAAAAGAAAAACAATCCGCACTATTAGCAGAATTGGTTTTCACCCTGTTCTCGCTCGGTTTTTCTTTTACCTGTTTTTTTATATTTTTTTTTTGTCACTTTTCTTAAAGGCGTAAGTCTCGTCGTAATTTCGAAAGTAACACGAGTCTCTCTCTCTCTCTTTCTTTCTCTCTATCTTTTTCTATAGTTATTCTTGGGGTAAAATAAAAGAAAAAAAAAAAACTACCAACACCAGAAGAACAACCACAAAACCTCAAGGAGTAGATATCAAGTATGGTCTGGCTCGTGGACGACGATAGAATATGGAAGAGTGGTATGCAAATTTCGCGAAATGACGGTCGATGTTGGTGCAATTGCACTCTCGGATAAAGCTTTGCAAAAAGATGTGAGGACAATACATCTACACGCGTGTGTGTGTATGTGTTGAAGTATAATATAAAGGGTCGCGTAAGGGTTATTGCAAACTAAAGAACGAGGAGTAAGATTTTCTTGACTGTCATTGTTTGGTGAAAGGAATAACACGTGGAAAAGATGTATCTTCATTTTTCTTGATGAAAGATTTGGTTCTGTTCTTTTTACTTCTTCTTCTTCTTAAATCTTATCTTTCCTCTCTTTTTTCTATTTTTTTTTCCTCTTTAAGAATGACAGTTGGCAACCATAGAAAATGATTTATTCGTTAATTAATATTGACTTATTTATATTTATTGTAACAATTATAAAATAAATTTAAGATTTAATTAGTAAATTATTATCTGAGAAAAGAAGGGTGTGTGTGGTGATTTGTTAATTATTTGATTAAATTACTGGATGATTATCGAATATTAAAAATGTAAGAGAGTAATTTAACGTTTAAGATTGTTTGATTATAAGGAACTATTATTATTATTATTATTATTATTATTATTATTATTATTATTATTATTAGAAAAGAGAATATAAGAATATAAAAGAGAAAAGAAGGAAGACTTAGGCGTTCACGTAGCGCCGACTTGCAATTACTTATTTTAATAAAGAGTCACTAAATTGCAAAGCACTTTGCTAAAACGATTACCTACCGGGAAATTGCTTTTAGCGCCACAATTACGCCCTTCGCTGGCATCCCCAGTTCGTGTCGCGTTACGGGAAAGAGAACCTTCAACGTTTCGGAGATCTTACACCATAGACTAAGAAGTTTCCTTTTTTTTAATAATATCTTATGTTTTCCATTAAGAAGGGTAAAGGAAAGAAGAACAAAAAGAAAACATTATGGTACTTCAATGTATCGTTCGATCAATTAATTGAATATATTTTTGATTATACTTTATCTTCAATTTTCTTTAGACAGTTATTGTCTTATGAAAAATTAATTAATCATTTTTATTTCTGTATTTTTTTTATTTTCATAAATTAATAACACATTGGAAAAGAAATATTGTTAAGATTCAGTCACGAGTGACACTATTTTCAGTAGTTAACATAGGGATTCATACACACGATTTAAGTGATCGATGTAAAAGATAATAAACTCGGTTTCAGTAGTTCAAATAAACGATAACAGAAACAATTCCTAGTAGCCTCGATAATAAGATCTCTCTAAAATCTGTAATAAAATAATTAAATAAAAAGAAGAATATAACAAAACTGAGTAAAAGAAATATATTTTTTGTGTTTATAGAAAGCACCGATTCATATAAAACAGGGAGAAATAATTCGATGTGCATATGATGTTTATGAAAATGTGGTGTATTATGAAAGTAGCAAGTTGGAGATTGGTGGTTGGAGGGCTTGATAGGGATCGTTATAAGAAAAAAAAATACTGAGAGAGAGTAAGAGAGTAAGAGAGAGAGAGAAATATACAAAGAGAGAGAGAGAGAGAAGGAAGAGTAGGACTAGAATGAGCAGGAAATGTGACTGGGATGCCGTGAAGCGAATCAAACGATTTCACGCTCTAGATTCTGAAGCTCTTTGCATGAACTGCTATAGTGGATAGTTGTAGAGGGGTGTATAGTAGGTAAAGAGAGAGAGAGAGAGAGAGAGAAAGAGAGAGTTAGATAGCTTGATAGCTAGCTAGATAGTTAGATAGTTAGATAGGTAAAACTATTCCTTTCTCTCTCTTTCTCTCTTTCACTTTTCTCTTATTTCCCTCATTTTTTCTTTTCCCTACCACTTTTCCTCTCCGACTTTTTTCTCCTGCTGTTCTGTGAAATGCCACTAAGAAAGGACGCAAAAGTGCGGCCATTTGGTAGCTCCGCGAAAAAAAAAATAAAAAAAAAGGGTGGTGGTTGGAAGGAAACTATTTCTTTGCTTGGCTCATCGAAAAAAGGAAGTCGAGTGCTCCTAACCGAGAATTCTCATCATTTCTTTTCTCCCCCCTTTCTCTTTTTTTTTCTTTTACTCCTGTTTTTTATAAAAAGAAAGAAGAAGACTCTAATGTTCGACAAATCGTCTAACAATTATCTTCACTCTAACTTACGTTAGAGATTTAACGAAAGAAGAAGAAGAAGAAGAAGAAGTAGAATAAGAAACAGAGTTTCCTGTTAGTAGCACCATTTTCTACATAACGAGTGATCATTATTATTATTTTTCAAAAATTGTCGACTACGTTTCTCTCATATTTTATCTCCATTCTCATATTCAAGAGTCTACACTATTTGTATCATTTTTATTATTTTTTCTTTTATAACAAATATAAAGAAGAAGTAAAATTGATGTTTAATCAAAGTATTCGAATGTAATCGTTTTGTTGAAAATTATTTAAATACTAATTATAACCTAGCAGATATATTACGACCAGTATCCTGTGTTCCTCACTTTTCGTGTTTCATTTTGTGTACATTTATTTTAGTTAAAGTTAAAGGAAGATATATATATATAGAGAGAGAGAGTGAGTGAGAGAGAAATAGAAGTTTAACCCACACGGTAATTAACACTATGGCGTAAAGGCTTCCAAGGAGAAACGAAAGCTTATATCAGCAACGTGGTTCAAAGGTTTCGTTTAAGATCACCAAGGATTAATGTTTAATCTTAATGTACACATTCCCGTAAACGTGTGCTCTTGTCAAGCTCCTCCCCACCCTGCCCCTTTCTAACCCTCGAAACCACCCTATCTTCTAGTACCCCCTTCAAGATATAGAAGTGGTAGAAAGTAAGATAGAGATGAGAGAATTTGACTATTAACACTGCACACATATCCTCACCACCCACTATCTCCCCCATCTCTACGTGCACGTTTATACACACCCATACACATACACACATATAGAGAAGATTTAAGTATTAAATACATACATAAACGTATATATGACCTATCTGTATGTATATGTGTATTATATGTATTATATATATATTTTAGAGAAGACCATATTTGCAATAGTAAAATACTGTCGTGCAAACACAGCTGCACGTTTCGGTTGAGCGCTTCCTATGGCTTAATGACGCTACTGGCAGTTTACCCTTCTCTCTATTTACACCCCACGACTAATTAATAAATATATCACTTATTTGCAGTTTATGACTTAATTGAGTGCTAAATGGTTCGTCGTCTCATTCGACCAACTCAACTCCTTCTTCAATTTAACGTTTCCTTATTCACCTTCTTCTCACTCTTCCCATCTTTTTCATTCTTATTAAATTCCAATTTGTTTTTTATCTAATTGTGCAAAGGGAGGGGAAAGAAAAATACTTCTGATTTAGTAAAGTTGATTAAAAATTAATCTTCTACCCTTTTATATTGTATATTTTTTTCTACAATTATATATAAAAAAATAAATACAAGAAATAATTTATTTAATTAACTTTCGGATAGAAATAATGAGAGAATGTGTAATTTGTTCTTGTGCAATTTGTTCGTACGAAAAATAATAAAAAAATATCTAGAAAATTCTTGAAGAATAACAAATAAATACAAAATAACAAAAGCCTATAACTACACGCTTGACGTTACATTTTTCAGTATTATTATAGGAAATAATGAAGGAATGCATGATAAGTTCGATTTAAAAAAAATAGAAGAAAATAGGAAAGAAATGTATTCGTAAAAATATCGGTGTCAGCATATTTTTCTTCTAAGCGCCTTACACAGTGTTACATATATATACAAATGCATCCGATTTACGAACACATTCATACATTTTACGAGGAACATCTTCGATAAAGTCTCTCTTCCATATCTCCAAATATACACACACACACACACACATATATATAAATATATATATATATCAAAAGAGAAAGACACAATGTTTCAGTCTTAGAGAAGCTTTTAAAGTAGCCGAAGAAAAAAACAAATGAAAGAAAGAAAGAAAGTAGAGAAGAAAGTAGGTAAAAGTGAACCAAGCCTATCTAAAAAATCAGTATACATATATACATTTTGATATATACTCGTAAAGTATATAAAAGAGAAGGAGGTGAGGAAGAAAAGGTATCATTCGAGTAATTAGCGAAATTTATTTTCCACTAATGCATCAACGTTAACGAGTCTTCGAATTATTTAGCCTTTCGGAAAGTTTCACCAACCAGTTACTGACTTTACAATCCCTTTTCCTTTCTCCAACCTCTCCTCTCACTCTCACCCAACCACCAACAATTTTGTATAAAAATAAACAAAAAAAATACACGTTGTTACGACATAGAGAAAATGAACGTAACGTTAGCATGTAACAATATGTAAAATATGTATCCAATACAATCAAACGTGTACAAGAAAAGTAAAGCTTTGATATTTTCATATAAACCATACGAAAACTCGTATACGTTGTATACATATTTTACGATTATATTCGCAAGATATATTGCATGTAAATATATATATATGTGTATAAGTAAATATATGTAGTAGTAGGACTTTCATTGAGCGGACAAATCCCTGGCTAGGGATTTCAGAGGGGTACCAAAAAAAAAAAAAGAAAGAAGGAAAAGAAATTGTCGATACGTTGTAGAGTATGAGTATGAAGGGTTGGTGGTGGTGGTGGTGGTGGTGCTGGAGGGTAACAGGAGGAAGGGAAGGAGAGGGTGGATAGGTTGGTTGGACGGGCAGACTGCCAGAAAAGACGAGACGAAAGGTGGAATGTGTTCGATGGAACCAGACAGTGCTCATACATATATGTATTTGTATGTATATGTGCGTGTATGAATAAGAGACAGAGACAGAGAGAGAGAGAGAAGGTGGAAATGGGTGGAAAACGGGGAACGGGAGGAAGCTTGGCTGCTGTGGACTGAGGATGGATGGGTTGATTGATTGGGCACGCTTGTATTGTTTCAGGAGGAAGCTGAATCGACGTAACGGTCCAAGCCAGGATGGCCAGTTGGCCGTTGAAAACTGTCCTCCTGTTCAGCGTCCTCATCCTTGTTCGTGGTAAGTAATAACACCTAATCATTTTCATATTCTACAATTATTTTATCAACTCTTTTTGTTAGACTCTGTTAGAAATCTGTACGATGAATTATTTTCTCTATTATGTGAATTAATCTACGTTGAATCAGAAAAGGATGATTTCACAGAAACAATATTTGTTTAGTTAAATTGTTCAAGGTTTTATTAATTGTTCTGATATCGTCAATCTCTTATATATCTTAAAGTTTTATTTAAAATTGAACACGTTCGATGTCAAGCCATTTTTGCCTGACTTGTCGTTTAGGTCATTTGATAACAAGAATCCATTTGAAATCGTAGGCATTAAAAATCTACGAGGGAAGGAAAAAATATGCACAGGTGCATACACACAAACACAAACGTGCACACATATATAGAGCTTGGTAAAAAAAACAAGCCCTTCGACGAAAAAGAGGAAAAAGAAACAAACAGATAAAAAAAATAAAAAGAAGAGAAGATCGAACGTACGTGATTACGTTCGATAAACCGTCGAGATTACGTGCAGCGTGACCGCGAATAAATCTCACCGAAGCTTTTTTTTTTTTTGCGTAACACATACACATATCCATCTATCTATCTACCTATTCAACAATCTATCTATTTATCTAACTATCTGGATATATCCACGTACGTATATGCAGAAAAAAAGAGAAACGAAGAGTGGGATATTTCTCGTTGAGTCGCGTTTCAACGTGGAAACACGAACTAGATGGAAGTGGATGAAAAGGATGAGGAAGAACAGGAGGTGGTGGTTATGGACGGTTGCAGGATGAGAAGGTGGTGGTGGTGGAAGAGTCAGGGAGAAGAGGGAAGGGAGGTTGGGTAGTAGTCTCGGTCAGAGAGGAGGCCAAAGTCCGAACGATCGATTTTCTGCCAGTTCCTAGTCACTTCGCCATTCCTCAGGCCCGTGACGAAAAGTACCTTTTCCAGTGCACGCGGCCCAGATGAACAGGCCGGAGAATAACGGAGAGGGGTGCGGGGATGGAGGGTTCAGGGGGATGGATATCCGTTTAAATTATAGCCAGGCAGTTTCATTTATTCCGGAATCCATTATCCCGAAGGAACTTTCGGCGTAATTTGTAAGCCGATCTACCCAACTCGACGAAAGGAGTTGTACGAGAGTGAAAACGAGAAAAAGAATAGTCGAAGGAGAAAGGGTGAGACAGTTCAGTGAAGGAGGGGACACGGGGGTTCGTGGAAGATGGTTGAGGAAAAAAAAAGGAATGAGAAGAAATAAAAAATAAAAAAAAAGAAGGGAAAGAAAGAAGTTGGTACGTTCCAATAGCTACATTTCCTTCAGTATACGTTCTCTCAACTTGGATCATTAATAACTTTCTCTTTCTGAAAGAGAATTGTGATGAAGAGAGGTGGAGAGGAGGGAGGGGAGTGGTTTTATCATTCATTTTTTCTACTCGACAATTATTTCTATTCCAAATCTCGTATCGTAACTTTTTTCTTATTATTTATAATTTAAACAAAATTGATCTGTTTGTTACTTATGGGTAATACTTATGTCAATGAATATTTTGTAGAAAAAAAGAAAAAGATAAAAAGGTAGCTAATAAGAATTTAAATGACAATTAAATCAAGGATTTTTATAAACTGCGTTAACCAAATGAACAGACTGTGAATTTAAAATCTTCTCTACACTCTTGAGTTGAGACTCGAGTTTAAAACTATACACGTGTGCATAATATATATATATCTGGTATAATTTATCATTGCAGCTTTTAATAATAATATCTAAAATGCGAAGATAAAGTTGTACGAGTTTGAAATCAGGACGGTCGATAAGAACTGTATATACTCAGAGTTTAAAAATAGGTAACGAAGATGAAGATAACTCTTAGAGAGAATGAAGAAGAGAGATAAAAATTGAAAGAGAGAGAAAGAGAAAGAGAGATAGTAGAACGAAAGAGAGCTTATTCCAAGTAAATTACTTTTAACGATCGAATTGAATGAGGTCCGAGCAGACAATGGTCCACAAGAGGACTAGTTTTCGATGCTTCTTTCGACACGACATTCACAAGAATAAAATTCTTATGTTCATCTAAACCTTCTCCTCTCTCCCCCTGTTACTTGTCTTGTATTTTTAATCACACTCTCAACAGTACTAACATTTATACGCCAAACCGATATATTAATTCGTAGAAAAACCAAATTCATCTATTCGTAAGTTTATTTTAATCTAAAAGTAATTGGATTTTTGTTTCCTCCTGCAACCAAATATTACACAAAAAACAAAATATCTGATAAAGTTGGATAATCATCGATACATTTTTCTCTATTATTGTCTATTTTATATTTTTTTCACGTCATTCTAATTCTCTCTTTCTCTCTCTCTTTCTGTTTCACCTTTCCTCAATTCTCGTTTCCTTTCTCGTTCTTTTTAATTCTCTCTTTTTCTCTCTTTTTATTGTCTCTTTTTTTTTTATATCATTCTCTCTTTCTCTCTCACTCTTTTCAGTATGTCTCTCTCAGTGTCATCCATGCTAAACCCTCCCTTAGCTCACACTCTCTCCCAACCGATCGGTTGCCGTAACACCGATCGGCTTTTATTTATTGCACCCCTATAAACGTCCCGAAGGGCATTAAACCGCCGATAAATTTAACGCGTTTCATGGGATGACAATCGAACCCTTTTTCTATATATATATATATATATACATATCTCTTTTATACATTCACTGGATTATATCATCGAACACGTGACCTCTTTAATTTCCCTCTCCCATTCTCATTTTGATAGTTTCATTAAAACAGTCTCGATCGTAATCATTCGATATACAATATTAGGTTGTTAAATATGAAATGAAACTAATTTCAATACAATTATGTACATTTTTTTTGCTCCATTTTATACTTTACATCATTTTTTTATTTATTTACAGATCATTTTATCAACTAAATCAGTTTTAATTATTATTTCTAAATCGATAGTAACTCCAGCTTTTTGTTAAGAAAAAAAAAGAATGAAGTAAAAGGGGAGTTCAAAAAAAAAAGGATGCTACCCTGTCCCCTGAATTTTCTACCTTTTTTCTTTTTCGAAACTTTCATCGGCACTTTTCCTCTTCTCTCGAAAACGCGCTTACTTACGTTCGTCGTATGCGCATATGTATGAGCTTTCCAACCTATTCCAACCTCCTCTTCCCCTTCTGACCTTTCCTAGCTACCGAGTTGTCTTTCCGAGGAAATAAAAACCAACGAGAAAGAAGAAAGAGATGGAAATGGTTGAAATCGATTTGATAGTTTCAGGAGATCGTTGAAAGTCTTAAGGAAGAAATAGTAGAAGTATAGTGGAGTAGAAAAATAGAAGAAATAAGATAGGAAAAAAAAAGAAAACAAACAAAATAAAAAGAAGAAGAAGAAGAAGAAGAAGAAAAAAAATTGAGTGACTGGAAAGTAAAGAGTACTACCGGGGAGTGATTTGGAAACAGGAGTAGTGGTGGTGGTAGTTGTGGGCTTTGGCCAGTGGTGTGTTGTTGGCTTCGAAAGAAGAGAAATAGTGAAAGGAAAATGTGTTACGAAAAAGAGAAAGAGAGAGTGAGCATGAGGATGGGGTGGTAAGAAGAAGGATGGAAAAAGTAGAGGGAAGTGGAAGATGAAAGTAAGGATAAAAATATCCCGAATAAAAAAGAGAAAAAGGGGGGAAAAAAAGTTGTGTTAAAGTAAGAAAGAGATAGGTAGATAGGGGTGGATAGGAGGAAAGAAAAAAGGTAAGAAAGGAAGAAATATCTTGGCAGGAGTTGGAATCCTAGTAGTAGTAGTAATAGTAATAGTAGTAGTAGTAGTAGTAGTGGTAGTGGTGGTGTCTTGAGCTTAAGGGTAGAAGAGTGGGAAGGGTAGTAGGAGTAACAGCAGCCAGCTAGCAGCAGTTTTCTTAAAGATGCGAGTCGAGGAGCGCACTTGTTGCACGGAAAAGAGTGAGTGAGTGAGTGAGAGAGTGAAAAGGGGGTAGGTGGGTGTCATGGGATGGGTTTGAAGGTAGAAAAAGAAGGGAGGTTGGGAGCTTGGATTTTCTTCTTTTACTATTTCTATCTCCTATCTATCTTTCTCACTCTTAGGTACTACTAAGAGATGGGGGGTGGGATCGAAAAGGCGAGGAAAAGATACGAGTCGTCGAAAAAGGAAAAGGAAATGGCTATAAGTTAGAATGAGAGAGTGTCAGAGAATGTCAGAGTGTGTGTGTGTGTGTGTGTGTGTGAGAGAGAGAGAGAGAGAGATAGAAGAACCCACGGGAATCGAATTGATTCTCTTTTACGAGCTCGCGTTACTTTCCTTTACTGCCTTCCGACTCTTGACCGTACTTCCTTCTGTCTTTTTTTTTTCTTCCTTTTTTTCTCTTCCTTACTTCATTCTTTCTTTATTTCTCTTTCTCTTTCTCGCTTTCTTAAGGGAATGAACGAATGAACACGCGTTATTTATTTATCGGGAGGCCGGTATCACCGTTCAACGTTAAAGGATACCCTCACGAGACACTATCCTTCTTCTTCCTTTTTGGAAATATTTTTTCTTTTTTCTCTTCTCTCGTTAAAGTTCTTTTTCCACGTGAACGAAAAGAAGGGTAATAGGTGTATAGGTGTTAGAGGGTTTTTTTTTTGCTCGAATATCAGCAACTTCGAAGAAGAATCGACACCAAGAACGACTTACTACGACTATCTGTGGTAAAAGAAAAAATAGAAACGTGTGTAAGTGTATGAGAGAAAAAGAAAGAGAGAGGAATGTAATATGGATCGATAATCCTTGGGATTTTCGACTACGAAAGAGGATCTGAAGGATCTAACACGATTTATATTCCTTCTTAACGTCGATTTTCCCTTTTCTTTCTTTCTAGTTTCTTCAAGCTAAAACTGAATGAAAAGAAAGTCAAGGAAAAAGTATAAGAATGAAAAGTAAGTAAGAATGAAAAGTAAGTAAGAATGAAAAGATTTATAAACTCAAACTTTGTCTCTCTCTCTCTTTCTATCTTTTACAGTTAAGAAAATAATATTAAGTTTTAAAATGAAAGAAAGAAAGAAAGTAAAAGGATCGAAAGGATCTAAAGATTTGGTCGAACGAAAAGCAAAAGTAACAAAATAAGAAATCAAGAACATGAGAAACGTTTAATAACTGATTGTGAAATCAGGAAAATTGTGGAAATAAATCTTTCGTAAGAAAATTATTCATTGATTCTGAATATTTTTTTCTCTTATTCTAATTTTTATTATACCTAAACTTTGTTTCATTTAACAAAGACTAGTCACACGTTCGTACGAATTTATTATTTTAATAATCTAATATTTGTTTATAATAATTTTAGTACAGGTTAGTATCAGTGAGTGGAAAATAATCGGGGTGAAGGTAATTCGAAAAGAAGGCAAAGTCGAAATTGCTTCACGATTCTCGTCAATCGTTTTCTCGTCCTTCGTTTTTTTATTTCTCTTCCCCTTTCTCTCCCTCTCTCCTTCTCTCACTCTCTCTCTTTCTTTTTATTTTATTTTATTTTTTTTTTTATTTCGAATCGATCGATCGATCGTTTCACTCGTTGTAACGAAAAGTTCTACTCTACAAATCGTTCCTACTCTCCTCTCTCTCCTCTTTCTCTCCTCTCTTTCGCTTTTTTAATTGCACTTTCCGAACGTTTGAAATTCCTCTCGCACAGTTATTCTTTATCCCAGCCGACTTTCTAACCGATATAACGCGTTGTTATTCGTTACTATTCGGCATTCTCTTTTCGCAAAACCTCTCTCTCTCTCTCTCTCTTTTTCTTTTTAACCCCCTGACTTTTACTCCCACCACTATTGCTAAACTAGAAAACAATAAAAAAAAATATACCTACAAAGAATGTCAGGATAAAATGAAAAAAAGAAAGACAAAATAAAAAGGAACGGAAAATTGAGAATTTAAAGAACTAAGAACGCACGTATACAAAATTTATAAACAATTCTATGATATCTTTTTGTTTAAATATTATTACGAATAATATCAGGTATGATAATTCGAAAGATGAGTATTAAATATGCAAAAATATATATATTTGTACTTTTATTGCGAGAATTTTCACGAAAATTAATCTACATCAACTAAAAATAAACGAATAAGTAATATGCATAATAAATTGTTTAAATATGACTGTCAAAAAAAATATATACTACATCAAACGATTATATTAATTGCAGAGATACGTGTTTGTACTTTATAAACAAACAATTTTCAAATATAATTTGTATTATCTGAAAAAAATAAACATATTCATAATGAGTTATTTAAATGTGATCTTATTAAAAATGTACAATTATTCCAACGATGATATTAAATACTAAATAAATATTTACACTTTATCAAAGAATATTCCAAATTAATTTACATCAACTAAAAATAAACAAATGCATATTAAATTACTTCAGAGAGATTGATCTTTAAAAAAGATGTTTAATAAATTCTAAAAATAAATAACATTCAATGACAGGTACGAACAATTTTACACTTTATCAAAGAACTTTTTATCGAAATTAATTTACATTAAACTAAAAAACATTAAAATTAACAAAAATATATGAATATTAAATAACTTCAGAGATTGATCTTTGAAAAATATGTTTAATAAATTCTACAAACGATAATAATAAATGCAGATATACAATTCTCTACTTTATCAAAGAATTTTCCAAACTATTTTTTCATTAACTAAAAAGAGACAGAGACAGAGAGAAAGAGGGATAGATAAAAAAAGAGATGATAAAGAGTGACCTTTAACTTTTGAAATGGGCGATTATTTTCATCGGTTTCTACGAGTCTATTTATATGTGTTACGTGTATATGTATGTCTATGTGTAAAAAAGTGTACTACCTGCGATAAAAAGTACTACCACGCTGCTTTTTAGACACGAGGAACGTGCGCTTACGGTTTAAAAACTTTTTCTCATAACTCCACCCTATCCGAGAAGAAAAAAAGAAATGAAAAATAAGAGAAAACAAAAATGAGAGGGACTGAGAGAGAAAGAGAAAGAGAAAGAGAAAATGAGGAGGGTAGAGGTGAAGGGAGAAGGGTGGTATGGTTTTAACGATATATTGTTACATAACGAACCAACGAACGAACGAACGTTTTTTCCTTCGTTGATTTTTGTAAATGTAAAAGCATCTCGAGAAAGCACCCCTCTTCAACCTCTCGAATCCCCCGTACCCCTCAAACCCACCAAGCTACCCCGAACCCTACTCCACTATCCAATACGATACGAAAGTTTGTTTTACATCTAATTAATATTACGATCCTAAGCTCGAACGAATAATTTCTTTGCCAATGGCGAGAACAAAATTTCAACTTTTCCTTCTCGTGCATATATTCTTTTTTTACGCGTTTATTATTTTTACCTTCCACCTTTTATGATTTTATTTTTTTTAGAGCGAGAGAGAGAAATTTATTATTAAGAAACTCTTGGCAGGGGGGTATTTGTAGAAGCACCAATATATTTTACTTTATTTTTCTTTCGTTGCTGTTGTTGTTTTTTTAATAGACTGATAATCTAATATTTCGTTATTATGATTTAATAGTATTTTTATATTTCAATTACGTTGATGTTTTTATATTAATTACAGTTAGGAATTATAAAATATAGGAAACAAATAGAATTAACTCGCTTTTATGTTTTGTCAATCTTAACAACAATATTAAATTACGAATGAAACACTTTAACGCGATAAAATTCAAATTTAATTGTACTAATAACGTGATCAAGAAACCCTCTATTTTGAAAAATATCCTGATGAAAAAAAAGAGATAAACAGGAGGGAGGAGAATTCCTAGCACTTCGTGATCAAATGTTAAAAATGGTTAAAAATTATGGTCAGCTTACTTAAGATGTACCATTGTCCATGTATCCATAACTGCAGGTATCCATATGCACTATACACACTCACTCACATATGCATTTCACTTGCATAAGAAAGAAAACACTCACACGCGTACACGTGACAAGAAATAAATGACGTATTCTTAATATTATTGTTTCACCTTCCGACGCTCGAAGAAGACTAACGATTATTATGAAAATCAATACGAATACAATCGACAATTACCGAACATACACGAAGGTCAAATACAAATCTAACGACGCGATTTTCTCCGACACCGGCCGAGGAGTTAGAGAGAGGAGTATGTAAACAAAACATTTGAACGCTTATACCTAAGCCAGTGATTTTCGAGGAATATTTTTTTATACCAAATTTCTTAGAATTACACTCAAAAATATAAACATAAATGATGTTTTTTACTTGATTTTCTTTTACCTACACCTTCGACTATCCTTCTTTCAATACATTGAAAAATACTTGTTGGTTATTACTACGCGTTAAAATTAAAATAAAATATGTTTGTACCGGAATTAAAAACGCGTTCAATCTCTTATTTAGTATTAAAACGTACTGAAAGCTTTGATGAACGACGGTTAATTATTCATCTCTCAAATCATCTTACGAATACCGAGGAGTGAGAGAGAGAGAAGTTAGAAACAAATTTAGAAGAGGAATAATTTATGTTTGCAACATTACATGTATTATTTTCAATTAAAATATCTAATAAGAGTAATCGTAAACGTTATAATACAATATTTTAAACCCCCATAACGTAATAAAATTCTAATCCAATTTTACCAATGACGTGATCGAGGAAACCCTCTTTTTTTTGAGAAATATCCTGATGAAAGGGAAGATAAAAAAAGGAGAAAAGGAAGGGAAAGAAAAAAGGAAGAAATAGAGAGAGAAAAAGGAAGGGGTTAGAATTTAAGAAGTCGAACGCGTTATTATTTCCGGTGGTGAAAGGAATTTTTTGCGAACGATTCCACCACGATGGGAATCACGGATACGAAACGATTGGATCGAAGCCTCGAGGAAAAACTTATTGGGATTCCTAGCAGATATAACTGACTCTCTCTCACACATACACACACACACACACATACATACACATACATACGCGTTCACTCTCTTTTTCTCTTTTTCTATTTTTCTCTTTTTCACACACATAGACACCCTTTTCTATGAAGCCGAACCAAACCGATATGGATCGATCGATAACGCACGTAGAAGTTCGTTCGTGCGATATTAACTCGAAGTACTTGGAATTATACTCGCGGCACGTAGACTGAGTCTTCTAATAATCGCGTTTACGTCCATAAAGGACGCCATTTTCTTCGATCGACCGATCGTGAGAACCATGAAATACCTAACATTTCTCTAATCATTTTATTTGATAATAAACAGTTAATTAACAACTAATTCTAAGTGATTACTTGAGTCGTTTATTAATGAAAATTGTCTAACTTTAGTTTAGATATAAATTTAGATATTTATAAGCTTGCGTTTTAATGAAATTAACCAATGTATTATACTCTTTAACAATTTCTATTAAAACAATAACAATTATTCGAAATATTTATATTAAATATCAAAATGTTAAACTTCTATTGGACTTCTCTATTGGAAAAATACTTAGAATCGTTATTCAAAGAGAAAGAATAATATCATTTTCAAACGAAATCTAGATGACGAAGAGAATAATAATAATAATAAAAGTAAGGGAAAGGAGGGGAATTAAAAATAATATTAAATATTAATCGTTATTATCAAGCTGTTTGATAATTACGAGAGTCTATTTTCTTGCAATAGAAAAATAGATATTTTAGATAAATAGATAGATAAATAGATAGATACTTTCTTCCTATCTCTTGAGAATTCCTTCGATATGATGACTAGTTATGGACGGTACATTGGAATCTCTCTTTAAAAGAGAATCGAAGGTGGGAATAAACGAAGGGAGTTGTAGTAAGAAGAAGAAGAAGAAGAAGAAGAAGAAGAAGAACTTTCCAAAGGTACCAAAGTTTGATCTCGACGGTACTTTCCACTCGAACCGTCTGCTCTTCCCCACTTTCTCCTCCTTTCACCTTTTCTTTTCTTTTTTTTCATCCCTCTTTTTCTAACTTACAATATCGTTCGACGTGCCAACCCAAAAGATTATTATCGGACTTGTTATTAACAGCTTCCGAGTAGCTTCTTGAAAATTCTATTAACTCTTCTTCCTCCCTCGTACTTCTCTTCCATCTCCACCACCTCTTCGTCATTCTTACTTTTTATTTTTTTAATATAATTATAGAATTTAATTATAAAAATCTTTGCGTCCTACAAAATCTAATAGAAATCATATTTTTATTTTATTTCAAAGTACGTTATTATTTATAGGATATTTTTTAGAATTTTTTTATATCAAAATATGGCTTACTATATTTTATATTCATCTTGATTACATTTATCAATCTTATTTTTAAAGTTATATTATTTTTGGTGCATTAGTTTATTAAATACATATAACAGGGGTATCCACCCAAAATTGTAGCCACCCCAAAGTTGTGGTCAAATAAATTAAACAATTATTTTTGAATAATTTTAATCGAATATAATCGATATATAAATAAATCTAATAATTAATTATCTGAATATGAAGAAATAAAATAAAAATCAATCATTGGGAATAGAAAGCAGCTGATCAAAAGTAGGTCACTGGTAAGAAAAGTAGGTCAGCTGTACAGATTTAACAAATGTGTAGGACCAAGACGAGTGAGATAAGCATCGACTGATGTTCGTATCTCTCGGTGAAATTCTAAGAAATTTGGGATAGAAAATATTCCCCGAAAATCACTGGCTTAGGTATAAGCGTTCAATGTTTTGTTTACATACTCCTCTCTCTAACTCCTCGGCCGGTGTCGGAGACAATCGTGTTGTTAGATTTGTATTTGACTTTCGGGTATGTTCGGTACCCTTCGATTGTTTTCGTAACTATTTTTCATAATAATCGTTAGTCTTCTTCGAGCGTCGGAAGGAATAACAAGGATATAAGTTAAAGTGACATTTATTTCTCGTCGCGTATACGTGTGT